>JAJOZX010005948.1:55000-177500 GCA_023014485.1 Bathynomus jamesi
GAATGCCCGCAAATGCCCCCGCTTCCCCATAGAAGAAGAAGAGAGCCAAAATGAAGGCCAGGGGTTTTCGAGATGCCTAGACACTCTGCGTTTGAAAAATGGGAGGTCATAGACAGGAGGAAAGATGGATTGAGGAAAGTTGTTCCAGAGTTGACCGGATGAGCAGATGAAAGATTGAAAATACTGATTAACTCAATGGTTCCCAACTGGTAGGCAATGGCCCACTTGCTTGTCTTTTAACACTATGTTAATAAGTGTTAATAACAAAAATGTACTTATTAAACCTTATGTAAACATGATACCAGCTTAGTAACATGGAAAGTGGGCCATGAGTTATTCAAATCAGCTCTAGTGGGCCGTCGCCTATAAAAGGTTGGAACCACTGGATTAACCCTTGCGTTAGAGAGTTGGACAGAAAAAGAGTGAGAAAGTGTCGAAAGTCTGGTGCTGCGTGCTCTCCTTAAAGGAGAAGGCATGCAGTTAGAGAGTTCAGAAGAGCAATATCCATTATAATAGCGATAGCAAAGAGAGAGTGAGGCAACATTGCGGCGAAGAAAGAGAGATGGAAGACAGTCAGTAAGAAGCGGGGAGTTGATGAGACGAAAAGCCTTTGATTCCACCCGGTCAAGCACGGCTGATGGGTTGAGACACCCCCACACATGAAAAGCATACTCCATACAGGGGCGAACAAGACCTCGGTACAGAGAGAGCAACTGAGTGGGAGTGAAGAAACCACGGAGGCGGTACAGCACACCTAACGTCTTAGAAGTTGTTTTAGAAAGAGAGTATATGTGATCTTTCCAGGAAAGATCACAAGCAAAGGAAACGCCAAGAATGTTAAGAAAAGAGGAAGGATTGAGTTGTGTGTTGTTGAAGGTAAGGGGATAGTCGTATGGAAGATTGTGATGAGTAGACAGATGAAGGAACTGAGTTTTTGAGGCACTGAAAGCCACAAGGTTTTCTCTGCCCTAGTCAGAGATAGCAGAGACATTAGAAGTCAGGTGCTCCATAGCCGTCCTACGCGAATCATGGAGTGACTGTTGTGAGGGACGCTTTGGGGAGCGGGTGGAGAAGTGAGGAGTGGAATCATTGGCACAAGAGTGAATAGGACAGGAAGTGCGAATTAAAAGATCATTAATAAATAAAAGGAAAAGAGTGGGTGACAGGACAGAACCCTGAGGAACACCACTGTTGATAGCTTTAGGAGAAGAACAGTGGCCATTTACAACCGCAGCTATAGATCAGCCAGAAAGGAAATCAAAGAGGAAGACACAGATAAAAGGATAGAAACTGAAGGAGGGCAGTTTCGAAATTAAAGATTTGTGCCAGACTCGATCAAAAGCTTTTGATATGTCAAGTGAAATAGCAAAGGTTTCACCGAAATCCCGAAAGGAGGATGACCAAGAGTCAGAGAGATATGCAAGAAGATCGCCAGTAGAACGTCCCTTGCGGAATCCATACTGACGATCTGAAAGAAGATTGTGAGAAGAGAGGTGTTTAAGAATCTTTTTATTAAGGATAGATTCAAAAACTTTAGAAAGGCAAGAAATCAAAGCAATTGGACGATAGTTGGAGGGTTGAGAACGGTCACCCTTCTTTGAGACAGGCTGAATGAAAGCGAACTTCCAGCAGGAAGAAAAAGTATCAGATGAGAGACAAAGACGAAAGAGTTTGCCTAGGCAGGGTATCAGCACAGAAGCACAGTTCTTAAGAACAGGAGGAACGCCTTCCTACAGTTGAGCCCAGATAGGGCAGAAAAAACATGTTTGGAAGAGATTCTAATTTCAGACATAATAAGGTCAGAGGGAGGAGGAGATGGAGGAACAGCACTGGAATCGTCCAGGGTTGAATTGTAAGCGAAAGTTTGAGCGAAGAGTTCAGCTTTATCAGGAGAAGAGACGGCAACTGAACTGTCGGAATGGAAAAGGAGAGAAAGAAGAGGATGTAAAGTTGTTGAAGAGGTTCTTAGCTAAATGCCAGAAAGAGCGAGAGGAATTAAAATTGGGTAGGTTTTCACATTTTTGTCGAATGAAGGACTTTTTGTCGAGTCGAAGAACAGATTTTACACGATTCCGGGCAGAAATATAAGCGACGGTACTTTCTGAAAGCCTCCTCTCTGTTGCGGATAGCATTAGAACAAGTTAAACCTTTGGAAGTGAGGTAGTCAAAGAATTTTGGATAGTCAGTAAAATTAGGAGAAAGGTAAATAGCGCAGATGTATTTAGCTTGAGAATGGCATGTAAGCCGTAGCCAGAAGGTATAGAATTCGGAAGATTCGAGTTTGGAATAGGAGAACAAGTTAGGCCATTGCGTACATATACGCAACATCCACCTTTGGAGTGAAATTGAGTATCGATAGAGTAAGAGGGTACAAAAAAGGGGTTGCTGTCAGTTGTCCCAGACACCTGAGTTTCAGTGAGGAAAAGATATGAGGTTTAGAGGAGGAGAGGTGGTGTTCAACAGATTGAAAATTCGACAAAAGGCCACCAATGTTGCAGAAGTTTATGAAAAGTGAATCAGGCAGAGGCGCAGAACATCTCGAATGGACGGTAGCAGATCCAGCCCCGCTACCCCGGTCTGCGTTCCCGGTATCGGCAGCGGGGGAGCCAGAAGTGGGGACATTTATGGTCCCCTCCCCAGGGGACTCCGAGGCTCTTCAAGTTGATGCCATTTTTTTTTAAATTTTGAAAAGATTATGTCGTGTGTAAAAGGCATGTGTATGTAGTGAGGAATAGGGAGAGAAGTGTGTGCTTGAGAGCATGCTGGACAGCTCACAGGGTCGATATACATAAAACGCCTTTTCAGTTTTTACGGTATTTAGGTTTTAATCTTTTGAATGTGGCTGATATTTACTGTCTTAAATTTACGTTGAATCCAAAAAAAATATTTACTAGAATAAATATTGAATAAAATATGAACGAAGATGATTTTTAATTAAACTTTCAAAACAAAAGAAATAAAAAGTATTTTAAGATTAAATGAGATCCGTTAATATAAACGAGAAATAAATTAATAAAAATTGAGTGAAAAATGTAATATTTTTTTCCAATTAAAAATGAATGGAAGATATTTGAAAAAGTCTACGGATCTTGAACCCCAAGTTTCATTATGTAAATAGGAATGCAGAATTGTGACATGAAAAAATTACGTTTTTAATCAGCATTTTATTTGCCAGAAGTTAATTTAATCAGGATTACGATATTCCGATCGCCTTTATATACAAGTATATTGTGGGTTAGATTAAGTTGTTAGGTTACGCTAGGTTAGGTTACGTTAGGTTGGGTTCATAGTTTTTTTAGTTTCGATGTTATGGTCTTATCAATCCGATAGGTATAGGTCCAATTTAA
Source organism: Bathynomus jamesi (assembly GCA_023014485.1). NCBI lineage: Eukaryota > Metazoa > Arthropoda > Malacostraca > Isopoda > Cirolanidae > Bathynomus > Bathynomus jamesi. The sequence goes on from JAJOZX010005948.1 coordinate 58,348, forward strand.
TTATCTATACTTTTAAATAGAAAATAAAGATTTTAAAAATTTTTCTATTAATTAAAAGTATTAAAACAAAAGTCATTATAAATGAAATAATGTCGCGAATTTGCTATTATTAACTTGAAACATTATTTAGTAACTGAGTAAATTCTCATTGCAAAAGAATGTAAAATTTAATTACAAAATTAATTAGCAAAAATTTAATTACTTAAAATATAAATTATTAAACTATAGCAAAAATATATAAACATAAATTCCAAAAAGTTTTGTAAATATAAAATAAAAATACAGAGTAACAGAGTAAAGTAGAAAACGCAAAATAGTATACAAAATCTCGTGGTTAAACACGTAACACAAAACATGGAGTGACCAGTGCATCCGTGCAGACGTCAACTAGAGGCTGTCATCCGTCGCTGTGAAACACTTTTAGAAGCCATCTCTTCCTCGTTCCAGATAAGCGTTTTGAGACAGCGTCAGAAATGTCCTGAAAGAGTTTTATAATCGTAGCTGATGATAAGCTCAGCGAAGGATTACATTCTGTATTCCAATAATGAAACTCGAATTGGGAAATTCAACTCGTAATAATTTAAACCTTGAATTAATATTGCGAACTCTGTCTTCTCTTTGTTTCAAGATTAAATCGTATTTGTTGTATTTAGCGCTTCGGTAATACTATTAGTATTATTACGATAATAATAGAGTAATAATTACTAAAAAGATACCTACTAGTTCAAAATAAATAGAATGTTAATAAAAACTCTTTGGGCATGAATCAAACGAGCGGGAAGAAGACTTCGCAGCTTTAGTTAATAACAAACGTTATTACAAAATTCTTTCAGAACTTGGGATAAAAAACTTCCGAAATTCGCAACGAAGCCCCCCCCCCCCAAAAAAAAGAAAAAAAGCTTCATTTTCACTCGAATTAATTTGGGGGATATTAATACCCAATAATTAAATTTAAGCTGTCCGTTACCGTGACACCTACAAATGGTTCTCTCGTCCCTATTTAATTAAAGAGCGCCATCGAAGATTTTTGGGCTGCGAAGCATTTACAGTAGCCATTTATTAAAATCTTCGAAGAAATCAAGTTTACAAAAGGAATAATTTACTTTCAGGCAATTTTCATCAAATGAAGCGTAGCTTCCAATCTTATTCTTCGTCAGAAGGAGTTTTTTTTTTATTTATTTATTGATTTGTTCCCCTAAAATCGGTTGTTTTGTTGTTAATAATGAAAAGGCGAATAAGGAAATGCTTCTACAGGGTGTTCATAAAGTCACGCGAGTGAATACGCATGTACGCTTCACCATATTCACTCGCGTGACTTTAGGAACTACCCTGTACTATCCTAAAAATTATTATCTTTTTTGTGCTTTACAGACTCTAAAAGAAGTTTGTCCAAAGTCGTTAAACGAAAATAGTTTGAAAATTCAGGAAAATAATGAATGTGAAAAACATTTTTCAATAGACCTTCATTGCAACAGTGTCACCCCAAAACATTTGCAGATAATCAGTCCTAAAAATAGAGATAAAAAACTTATTTCTGTGGGGTTCATTAAAATATGTGTCGGTAATGGAGAAGATAGAGAATTAAAAAAAAAATCTATTTGTAGCCAAAGGTTATACAGGGTGGCCCAAAAAGGCGTTCTCAGAAATAACTTGTTACATAAATATTTTTGGGAACACCGGTTTGAATCACCCTCTACTTAAAAAGCATTTGAAGAGAAGTATTTTTTTTATATTTCCTTTTAGGTTGTTTAAGTTTATTTTTCTAAGTGCCATGCCAAAATTTAGCCCAGTTTTAGTGGATAAAATGGAAGGGATGATCCCATTTAAAAGAAAATATTTGGGACTTAATACCTGTGAGAGCTTGAAGACTGGCCATACTTTCGATTCACGTACCAAATTGAAAAATAATCATGCAAAAAACTATTATCTCTTAACAAAATCTCGCTTCCTAATGGATTGGGATGAGAAGGCCGAAATAGCTCGGATCGATAGAGAAGGTAGTGAAAAAAAGAAAAAGTAGAGGCTAAAGCGAACACACCCGTTCACACACGCATCCTGGTTGACCAGTGGCCCCTCGACATGATTAAATTCCACACGTAAGCGGTCTTTTATACGCCAAGCATGGTGGCGCTTCCAGGATTTGTCTTCCTTAATAAATAAACAAATACGAAATTATAAAAAGTTCCCAAATTTAGTCCTATAATTTACGCATAAATTATAGAATTTTTAACACGTATATAAATGACATTATTATGAGTACTGTTCAACATATTTTTCGATATTATCTTTCTCTAAAGGGAAGATAATGTGTTGCAAACGGAATCAGCCAAAAGGCTACTCCGCAAATGTAAACCTATTTTAGCCTATGAATGAAAACTCTTTGGGTTTAACATTTACGTCGTACTAAGTATAATGGTGAGTTGAGTATTTAATCAGAAAAATAGAGGATTCCGAACCAGTATGAAGGTATAGTTGGGGGCTATAGGCAAATTTTGGCGAGACTATTTCACCAATTCTAAAAAGTACTTCATTTTCAGAGGGTTTTCTTTTTTTTGTCTCAATTTCGAAACTTTTGTAGTCAAAATGAAGAAAAAATAACAGTAAAATTAAGTTTTACCATGAATTTTAACTTCAGGAAGCCAGTCTTACTTAGAGAACATGACAAAATTGGACAAGGAAGGATGACTTCACGCCTATTAAGATGTATATTTAACTAAATTCAACTAATTTTAAATTGTAAAACAGAAAATGAACAGCAAATTAGAAATCTCTCTCTCTCTCTCTCTAGTGCCTCAGTCACTAGCGGGGTTCCTCAGGGTTCCGTTTTGGGGCCACTGTTGGTTATCATTTACATAAATGATATCGACGGTGGCATCGTCAGTCGGATCGCCAAATTCGCTGATGACACCAAGCTTGGGGCCAATGTTGGGACGCCCGAAGCGATCGAGTAACTGCGTGCGGACCTAGGTAGAATAGGAGAGTGGTCCGAAAAATGGCAAATGCCGTTTAACTTGGGTAAATGCAAAGTGATGCACATTGGCTACGCCAATCCCAAGTCGGACTACTCGATGTTGTGGAGTAATATCGAGGCGACTGATTTGGAAAAGGACTTGGGTGTGCTAATTAGCAGCGACCTTAAGTTTACCAAACAGTGTGTAGAGGTGGAAAAGAAAGCCCAGAAACTGTTGGGTTATATCAGGAGGCAATTTCAGTTTCGGAACAAGGAGATTGTGCTCTCTCTGTACAATTCCATGGTTTGGCCGCACCTGGAGTATGCTGTGCAATTCTGGTCGCCCACCCTCAGGAAAGATATTGAGAGGCTGGAGCGAGTGCAGGCGAGGGCCACAAAGTTAATCCCTTCCGTTAGGCATATGGGCTACAATCGACGGTTACGCACCCTGAACTTGTTTTCGCTGGAAACTCGGAGGCTGCGCGGTCAACTGATCGAAGTTTTCAAGTTCTTACACAGGTTCAACGATGTCGATTTTAGTAGCATGTTTAGTTTAAATGATAACCCAATTCGCAACAATGGTTGGAAGTTGGATTTGAAACGGTTTAGGACTAGTGTGTGTGGGAATTACTTTACGTATAAGATCTGTGACACGTGGAACAGGTTACCTTCAGAAGTTGTGAACAGTTCCTCTGTGGACCATTTTAAGAAAAGGTTAGACCAAATCTTGCACACTATTTGAGTGTGTAGAAAACTTTCCGTGGCACCCGTTGCCATTGGTACCTCCTCGGTATGGGCTGCAAGGACTTTTGAGGTGCTTCTTTTCCTTGTAACTCCTTGTAACTCTCTCTCTCTTATTTTTATATTCTTTCTTAGTTATTAATAATTTCAATTATGTCAAAACTATACACGAAATATTCGTGTGTTTTAAATTATTATAACCATTAAAGATTACAAATTCATATAATGAAGGTACACCACGTATCGGCAAATCTCACTACATTATCAGTTATAATTGTTTTAATCCGGGTGCTATTCGCGAGTCATTTAAAGTCAATATTAAACAATGTTTTCAATTACGACTTATTACTTTATACTCATTTACAGGACCGTTTTTATAATTATTACAACTAATTAGAATTTATTATCGTTAAGTGAAGTCTCGTTTTGCCTTAAATTATGGCCCTAAATTTGTAACTCAATACGGTGATTTCCTTTTCGTGTTGTTTCAGTTCACAAACGGCGGCTGTTTGTGTACATTTGAAAGAATCAAAAAAACGTTTGGCGTCACTGTTGTCATTCCATTCCAGCTGCATTTCCCTCATTAATTGCTCCACAATCTAATTAAATGTCCTTTCAAATCATGCCAAATTAATGGCCAAAACGAACGCTTTTCAACCTCGTAAAAAAGAAAACGAATTGCTATTCTTGCGTAACACAAACACAGACACACACACACACACACACACATATATATATATATAAATGATGCATACCCATAAGGAAAAACGAAAAGCGATTCCAAGGGCGCTTTCGTTATTCAACAGTCCACCCCGTCAGGGAATGAAAGAAAAAAGCAAGAATCCAAAAATATATATCTCTATACAGCATAAACAAAATAGTTAGGAGGGATTGGCAAAGAATTAACAAATACTAATTAAAGGCAAAAGGTATTTAACAAGATTTGGTCTATTTTATACGTTTCCGAAATGTTATTGAAATTACTTATAAAATAGATGAATGCACATTCCAGGATGCTCCTTTCAGTTATGTCTTTATTTGTAAAAAAAAATTTAGAACTCTCCCAATTAATATCATGATTATATCTATAGTATACATATGGTTAAACAATGCATTACCATTATTTGTCGTCCTACACGCATATTTATGATGTTTTACTCTGGCGTCTAAAGTTTTCCCAGTTTAACCTGTATAAACTGAGTCGCATTGTTTACATCCATTCGAGTAGCGAGAGCCAATTGCATTATCTGGGTTGTTCTTTTTTAGGCGAGACTTAACAGAATTTTTATATTTAAAGAGTACATTAATGCCAATTGTTTTAGGCAAGTTCGGAAGATGTTTAAAATTGACATGGTAAGGGAGGCTAAGGACATTTTTAGGATCAAATTCATTTTTAATTATACTATTATAATACCTGGGTTTTTCTTTTAGCTTTTCTCAAACAGTTTTCTAGAAATGGAAGAGGATAACAGTTTAATACCAATGTTCATAATATTGCGTAACTCAGCATCTAAAAATTCAGGACTAACAACTTTAAGTGCTCTGGGAAACATAGAGTAAAAAATTGAAGATTTTATGAGGGGTGATGGTCAGAACAAAAATGAACATAAGAGTTCTTATTAGTAGGCCTGCTGAAATTTTAAATTTGAATTGATTTGTGCATCCCCAAATTTTTCTATCTAGAAATATTAAATATTCGTCATTTTCCTTTTCAACAGTAAATTTTATAGACTGAACCAAATTACTGAACCTATCAAGTTATTCATCAACATCCAAATTGTCAGGCCAAAGGCATAAGACATCATTTATATACCAGCACCAAAAAATGTTGAACTTAACAATAATGGGCAAAATTCTACTTTCAAAAAGTTTATTGCATAAACTGATTAAAACAAGTTAGAGGGGAATTTGCCATTGTCAATGCAAACGACATATCATAAAATTTACCTTCAAAATAAAATTTACAACCTTTGACTCAAGGCTTAATTTATTCAATAAGAGTGTAGTGTTCAACAGGGAAAGAATACTCGGAAATCTTCTTTTTCAGAAAGTAACAGGGACTTTAGTGAATAAAGAACAGACATCAAAATTAACCAGTTTGAAATTGAAGTCATGAGGAAACTTAAGTTTGTTAATAAGGTCCATGCTAGTTACGAGATTCAGAAACAGATCCAACTAAAGGAGTTAATAAACTGATTAACCATTTCGATAGCTTACAGATTACTGAGTTTACAGAGCTAACAATAGGCCTTCATGGGATTGTTAACGCTGTGTATTTTGACTAAACCATACAAGGTAAAGATGGATTCACACTTAGAAACATCTTAGAAAAGTCAGTGTAATTATTTTTAAAAAATTCTCTTAATCTTCTATTAAACATTTTATTAACATCCTCCAATATGGATTTCTGTCCAGAGGTACGCACTGATCACGATCACTTAACAAAGTCTTCATCTTATCAATATAACGATATTTTTGTCCATGATGACGATCGAATTAGATCAGTGATTCCCAACCTTTTTCAGGCCAACGCCCCCTTATGTCCATCAATATTTGCTGGTGCCCCCCCCCTCATAAAGTTAATAATATAACAGGATAAGTGAGAAGTGATTTATTAATAGAAGGTAACAATTTTACAGTTTCCTGGCGCCCTCCTAAGATTCTCAAACGCCCACTGGGGGCCGGTGGCGCCCACGTTGGGAACCAGTGAATTAGATTTATCAGCTTTAGTAATATGTAACGAATCAATATTTTTAAGTATTTTCAGGGCTTTACAAATTTATTTTTTAAATAATCTCAATAACATTTCGGGAACGTATAAAATGGACATCTTTTTAAAATACATTTTACCTTTAATTAGTACTTGTTAATTTTTGGCTAATGCCTCCTAACTATTTTCTTTATGCTGTACAGAGGTGTATATTTTTGGATTCTTGCCTTTTCCTTTCATTCCCTGACGAGATGTACCGTTCAATATACGAAAAGCCTTGGGATCTTTTTTATTTTTCATTGTGGGTGTGCATCATGTAGTTATTTCACGTTTAATTGTAAAATTCCTCTAATTTACATATATATATATAATATATATATATATATATATATATATATATATAGAGAGAGAGAGAGAGAGAGAGAGAGAGAGAGAGAGAGAGAGAGAGAGAGAGAGAAGAGAGAGAGAGAGAGAGTCTGGCACGAATACTTAATAAATGGACACTGTTTTTCTCCTAATCCTATGCCAATGATTCCACCCTTCAATTCTCCACCCGCTTCACAAAGCGTCCCTCTCAACAGTCCATGCTTGGCGTGAGACAGCTATGGCGCACATGACCTCTGATCTTTCTACTCTCTCTGATTTGGGCAGAAAATACCTTGTGGTTTTCAATGCATCAACACCTAGTTCCTTCATCTTTCTACTCGTCACATTCTTTCACACGATTATCCCCTACATTTAACAATACACAACTTAATCTTTCCTCTTCCCCAAGCATTTTTGTTGTTTCCTTTTTTCGTGATCTTTCCTGGAAAAGATCACATACACTCTCTTTCTAAAACAGCTTCTAAGAAGCTAGGTGTGCTCTATCGGCTCCGCAGTTTTTTCACCCCCATTCAGTTGCTGGCTCTGTACAGGGGTTTTGTCCACCCCTGTCTGGAGTATGCTTCTCATATGTGGGGGTAGCTCAACTCACACAGCCGTACTTGACCGGGTGGAATTAAAGGCTTTTCCTCTCATCATTTCCCCTCCTCTTACTGATTGTCTTCAATCCTTCTCTCTTCGCCGCAATGTTGCCTCACTGTCTCTTTACTATCACTATTATAACGGGCACTACTCTTCTGAACTCTCTAACTGCATATCTCTTCCTTTGAGGAGAGCACGCAGTACCAGGCTTTCGACACATTCTCATCCCTTTTCTGTCCAACTCTCTAACGCAAGGGTTACTCGGTATTTTCAGTCTTTCATACACTCACCCGAACCGGCCAATTCTTCTTCAATCCATCTTTGCCCCTGTCTATGACCTCCAAAATTTCAGACGCAGTGTCCAGGCATCTCGACAACTCTGGACCTTGATTTAGGCTCTCTCCTTCTTCTATAGAGTAGGGTGGGAGACACTTTTTGCGGGCGCTCGCCCTCGGCCCCTGCATAAAAGAAATTCTACATTATATTCGTTTAGTGCTCAGAAATGTCAATTTTCCAATAGAGATCCAAACCGTCACAAACACATTTTTATTTTTCGAATTTTCCACTTTTTCACGTTTGTTTCGTAAATATTCGTTCAAACGTTGCGAGGCCGATCGCCCCTTCGTTTTCTGTCATTAAATTTACCATAAATGCAATTCCCTCCGTTGACAGAACAACGTGCCAATCAAACGCCGAAATGAAGTGCATAAAAAAACATTCAGGGTTTGATTCGTTGTCCAAATATCGACCACGAATCCGCTGGATTATGACGTCTGAAGTCTCTCGCATGACAAAAATCACCACTTTAAAAAACCAACTAATTTCAAAATCTTTTCGAAGCTGACAAAGATTTCATTCCACCAGAGACTGACTGTGAAATAAATACATTAGAAATAGTGATAATTCCAGACTGCGAATGTGGCATCCGCAGTGAATTACAGGGTGTTCCCAAGAAATAATTTTTTGCAAGTTATTTTTGGGAACACCTTTTTTGTTATCACCCTGTAGTATACATTTTGATCGGTTATCAGAAGTAATAATTCGAATCAGTTTTCCTTTGCACATACAGAAAATAAGGGAAAAATGCTCACTGTTTTAGTCAGTGGATTAGAAACATTTCTTACTACGTTTTAACTACTCTACTTTTGGCATACAATGTCCCGATCTTTATTCTCTTACGAGTGAGACCAACTTTTTTTTATATAGAAGGACGGACCTAGGGCGAATGCCCGCTAAAACGCCCCCACTACCCCAGCAGAAGAAAACGAGAGTCAATATGAAGCCGAATGATTAGATGTAAATAATATACGTACCGACATTAAGTGTCAGCCCGTAAACGATCAGCTTTTTCGAGTTAGCGTCAAACAAGCTCCTTCAGCCAACCACTTATTTCTGAAGGGAAAGCCGGACACCCTCTTCCTCTATGGTGTGGAATCTGCCGATTACTACCATGTACCCAAATGTGCTTCGGGGTCGACAGAGACAATTTGGTTTAAGAATTCTATCCAGAAATTCACACCGTCAGCGAGATTCGATCCCGGGACCTTCTATTTCGGGTCTGATCCTCCGGCACTGAGACTTCATAAAAATGAATCATTCGTCGTTCTTCATGTCAAAAAATTTACTAAGCAGTTACTTTCCTTTTATTAAATTTTACGATCGCCAGTAAATGCGGGTCAAATATTTTCAAAACTTACATACATACATACATATTTTATACGCAATACAGTCGGGCTCAACAACGTAAAACAGAACTTATTAAATTATAAAATTCTTATAACTCTGTGTGTGTGTGTGTGGTGTGTGTGTGTGTGTGTGTGTGTGTGTGTGTGTAAAAGTAGTCGTATTGTTGAAACGGAGTTCAATTCATTTTCAGTAAAATAGCTAAAATAATCAGAATGGAATCAAATTCCATTTACAATGAAAAATGAAAACTTACGAAGTGTGAATTAAAGGATGAACACTCCGTGTGAAAGTGATTTATAAACGGTTTCTCCCAAAGGGATGAACTTCCCAAACATTCTTCAAAAAGAAGAGCGAAGAAAATGCAAACTGTCCGCAAAATTTTAAAAAACAATTATAGGAATAGCAAAAGCGTATTGAAGCTATAATAATAATGGCGTGTCTTTCGCTATTTTAATGGTTTGTTTCGCCACAAACTTAGTTTAGGTTGAAAAGATTTAAGTTTTATTCCATTAAGGAATGAAATGGAATTTGAATTTAATTAATCTCTCGTTTTATTCAGAGAGTTCGTAATAGATTTCATTCAAGAGAACTTAATTAACATTACGAAAAGGACGAGAATGACGACCATAATTTACTGTACATTATCTCATCAATCCGGTTTTCGGGGGGGAACGGGTGACTTTGGTTTCTCGTATATGAGAAGCCAAATATGTAAGCTTGAATATTAATTAGAAAGCTATCAAACGCATGAAGGAGTTTAATTAATTACAGGCTAATAACATGAAAATCATACGAACGCTATACGTAATCTAATTATGAGGTAATTCAGGGAGAGAGTTGGATACGTTATTATTCACGTTCATTTTAACAATTTAGAATCAAAGTAAAGTTTTCCTTCATTGAAATAGAGCCGTTATCGTTCATGAGCTCAATTCAGAACGTTATTTTAAGCAAGGAAAAGGTCATAAAATTACTTTCATAATTAAATCTCAAATTTATAATTAAAAATTAGGTCTATAAAGGAAAAAGGTGACATTTTAAACCTTGAAACTGGACTAAATTTCGTAACAGGGGTAGGTAGAATTTTTTTAAAGAGGGTCCATTTGCCATTCCAGTTCAGTTTTTTGTGATAATAATAATAATAATAATAATAATAATAATAATAATAAGTTAGGAAGGACAGAAATTGGCACAGAGCTCAGGCCAACTAATTTGGACCATTACTCCAATTCCTATGTTATTATTATTACCAACACTATCGGTATTCGAACCTCTGACCTCAGTATCTTCACTTCATTTACATAGAAAATGTGTTACCCACTGCCCTACCGACGCTGGCTTTTGTGATAAAGGCACCATTTGTGTCCGTGTCCTTGAATTTGAGGTTTTTTACAAGGCCTTGTTTGCGAGTGCCTTGTCTTTAGGTCGGCAGTGCCTTATTTTGTGGTTTTTAGAAGGCCATGTCTGCCTCAGGAAATACCTCATAAATTCGAAGAAGCAATTTGCGGTAAAAACGCTTTAGTATGTTGGAGACGCCCAAATGTAGGTTGCATTTCTTGTATGACAAGAACGGAGGAAGCTTCATGAAGAAGTGAACGCAGGAATGCTAATGACCCTCAAATCTTAATAATTTTTTTCTTCTTCTTCTTCACATTTCTAAAATAAGTAATTTAGAGTATGGTTCGTAACGGGTTTTGAAAGAGTTCAAATTCCGGACAAAAATAATTTCTAAGTTATTCAATGAATATTAAATAATAAATTTAACTTATTCATTATACAGGGTATATCAGAAGAAGTCGCGCACCATATTTATGGGTGCAGACGACTTTAATCTGTGGTGCGCGACTTCTGAGACACCCTGCATATATATATATATATATATATATATATATGATATATAAAATTAACTCTATGATTCAAACCCGGATCCTTTGAGTAGAAGCTGTGGGTTCGAATCCTAGTGGGGTTAATTTTGCATTACGCAAAATTATATATATATATATATATATATATATATATACCGGCCACGGGTGTCTCATTCGAAATGAAACAACTTTGAAACACTGTAATTTTTAAAGTATTAATGTGAGAATGTTGAAACTTTGCCAGTTACTACATCATATGCATAAGTTTTTGTCATAATGTTTTTTTGTTTGTTTCAGATTGAATTATGTTTATCCCATAAGAAAAAGCGAAATGTGTGTTATGGATGGCTGAGTGGAAGTCCCCTACTCTGGTGCAACGGCGATTCTGTACAACCTTTCACGAGGAACCACCCACCAGAAGAGACCTATATGCATGGACCAAGAAATTTGAGGAGACTGGCAGTGTTCTAAAAGAACATTCTCGAGGGCGAACAAGATCGGAAGAAGATGAACAAATACGCGGCGCCTTTGGTAGTAGCCCGAGAAAGTCCGTCCGTCGTGCCAGTGTCGAACTGCAGATTCCTCGTTCAACTGTGCATAGAGTCGTGCACAAGCGGCTCCAGCTCTATCCAAATAAGCTTCAAATTGTTCAGCATATAACATGTGAAGATCTTAACAAAAGGAAACATTATGCTATGCACAATGTATCTAACGTATCTAAATGTTATAATTCACACATATCATATGAAACGTTATGACATTGACTATTTACTGTGTGAATATTACATTGTTTGCTTCATTCAATAAAAAATTATAAGGTTTCAAAGTTGTTTCATTTCGAATGGGACACCCGGTGTATATATATATATATATATATATATATATATATATATATATCTATATATATATATATATTATATATATATATATATATATATATTAGAAATTTCCCAGCTGTATGAACTATATTAACTAACAATGAAAGTGGTCATACATTTTCTTTATAAGACAGTAAAGCTCGTGATAGTGTTAAGTATCCAGCAGGTACTCTGTATAACTTCACTAAAAAAAAAAACAATTAAATTTAAAAAATTTAAAAATTAACAAAAAAACAATAGCAAAATATAAACGTTAAAAAAAAAAGAAAAAAACTATTTTGTTCTCTGTTATTATAGCGTAAACAAGCTGCATAAAAGCTATCCCAGCCTAAACGCATAAAGAATTGAAAAGTCTGAGCTTTTATGAATTCCACTTTAGAACCAAAATCCTTTATTTTTTGGAGTTTAATAAAATACTTCACCTTTCAGTCTTTTTGGGGAAACATAATGGGTTATTAATGCCTTCAAATTTCACTAAAACTAATATATAAGATTTTCATTTAGTTTTAGAACTAAACATTTACTTCAATTCAAAATCCATGTCAGCGTAACTCCGTGTGCAAACGCCGTTTTCCTTCCCTATAAACAAAGTGAAGACCCTGAGGTCAGGGGTTCGAATCCCGATGATGCGGGTAATAATAATAATAATAAGATAGGAGTTAGAGCCACGGGTCGTATTACTTGGCCTGAGCGCTGTACCAGTTTCTGGTCCTCCTGACTAATTATTATTCAAGGGCTAAATACGACATTTGAGAGGAAAGGATAAAGGCCTCATAACTTAAAGGGGTCAAAAACTCCCCATTATCGTCTTATTCGACTTTAATAATTTTTATACTTGATGTCCAAAACACTAAATATGTTATAATGGATGACATTCGTTGACTGAAGACCGTTCCTTCCAAACAACAGCGTTAGCGTTGTGAATTATTAAAATGGTCTTATTTTTTCGTATCTTTTGTCAAATAAAATTCCCCTCGATGCTCTGCTAATATCAACACTTTCATTTCTATAAACAGTTTTTCAATAAATACCTTTTTTTTTCCTATCAACCAATTAGTAATTTTTGGAATCTGATTTTTTTTTTAAGTTTGAAGTTATTTAAATTTTAGATTTAACAAAAATCAAATTAATTTAACATAAATATTTAACTTCATATTTCAAACCTTTTATACTTATATATTTATTATATTCACTTAAATTTTGTTAATTTAACATTCCTTTTTATGTTTGGTTAATTTTGTTTTGTATTCAATAAGGAACGTAGATGTACATTGATGTTTGTTATTCCATATTCGACGCTTGCTAAAAATCGACAATGTTACTACTTTTGGTATAGGTATAGAATAGGGAGCCTATTAATAATCATCATCAGTTGGTAATGCCAGAAGCGCCCACTGCGTTAACTCTCGGATTATTATTATCATCATCATCATCAGCACCATCGAGAGTCGAACCCCCGACCTCAGGGTCATCACTTAGTTTATAGGGAAACGGTGTTATCCGCTGGGGAAGTACACCCGAAACATAAAAAACAAGAAATCTGGACACTATCAAAAGGATACCTCTAACCTTGGAAATCCCTAAATTACAAGGACCCAAACTTTCCACTTCCTTTTCTTCACTGTTTAACACCTTTCATGATGGGCGTTTAATGTCTTGTTTTCATTTATAAATATTAATTTCAATTAGGTTCTGGTGTGTGCGGACCTTCTTTAAATAATAATTAAGCATAGTCCGACTACTTTAAATTAAAGTACATATTTATTTTGCCTATTTTGGCACACTTTTTTCAATTAAAAATTTTATGGCTGTGGCTGAAGAAATTGTTAAATATTTATTAGTATTATTTTTATAGTTTTTGTCTGTTTTGAGAATGAGGACGTATTGTATCTTGGGGGGGGGGGGGGGGGGGATGGAGAAAGAAGGACCTCTAACAAAGTGGTAATGAATACTCGGATCCAGCAGCTGAAATCAAAATCTGCTCCTTGTAGGTCGCAGTGATGAAGTCTCTTGAAAATTATATAAGAATAGATTCGCCTTACGTTTGCGCTCTCTTTACAGAGTTTAAAAGCACTGGTCTTTATAATGTTAGTTTGCGAATAATTATACAGTGCGTTCGAAAAGTCTCTCCTCAGTGCTATGTTAAACGCATAGGAAATTGAAAAACTACAATGTTTTCATTCAACCATGATTTAGTGATTTTATTACATAGCCTTTTGATTTTAGAGCATGTGTTCAAAGTGTTTTCCACCATTTTGCAGGCACAGAGCAACTCGTCTACACTTGTTGTCAAACCCTTTTTTTAAAGTGTTGGTTGACTGCGGTGAGACTTTTCGAACGCACTGTATTACATTTACTGCATCAGTCTGCGCAAACAATCTTTTCCTTTTTTGTTGTTAACCGTGGTTGTGTTCGTAGAAAGTAAGCCAGAAACGTAGCATTCACTAGTGTTTAATTAGTTAGAATGTAGAAAAAAATGAATGATAGAACTTATTTTAATCCTAGAAATTATTATAACTTCTTCATTTAACTATTTGTCTATTACTTTTAATAGTTATGAACTACTTATATATTTACCTTTCACACGTCCATTTAATTGGGGAAAATAATACAGGATGTTACAAAGCCACTGAGAGAGAAAAATAGCAATAGAACGAAACTAAACCAGGCTAAAATATCCATTGGAGATATCGGAATACAGTCAATACACTAGGACTCAGGGGTGGGGAACCCTTGGCACGCGTGCCAAACGTGGCACGCCAACGACTTTTTTCCAGCACGCGATTCCCCGGGCTTAAATATCCAAATTCTTCGCTGAGTTTTATATTTTAACTTAATGTTTTCTGCTAAAAAATGTAAAGATTAACTTCTGTTTAATATATTATGTAGGTAAAATAACATTTTTTTTCTCTGTAATTTTTATGTATTATTCATAAGGGATAAGAATCAATAAAAGAATATCTTTAATTTATTTCTTTCATTGTGCTTTAGTCAAGTAAAACGATTATGAGATTGGGCACTGTAATGTATTGGGAAAACTGAAAAAACTTATGGCTGATTGATCTGATATATAAAAAACAAAAAACAAATCAGAATTATTGTTTACTCTTTTGCTGATGTTAAAAATTGCGTTTTTAAATTGTGTGGCTGTATATGGCAGCTATAATTACACTTAAAGGCTAATAAAAATATCTACGCTATCAACAGGGTAGAACGACCTTCAAGTAAAAATTCCGTTACTAAATTTTACATTATTCAATCTTACATGACTTACAATAATCACTTTACAATATTCTTTGATTTTACCGCTCCAGTGTAATTTTTGATATTTGAAAAGGTTCTCCCAATACTTAAAAGGCACCAAATAATAATATGTTCCCCAAAATTTCGGTTGGCACGTGAGAAAATTTTGCATCAAAGATTTGACGATTTTGGCACGCTCACTTAAAAAGGTTGCCCACCCCTGCACTAGGTTAAACTATAGACCAAAATGGAGACAGCTGAAAAAAAAGGTAAATTGTGCTCTGTGGTTAACTAAATTTAAATCTGTTATGAAAATAAGATATTCTATCGTGTGAAAACTCAATTAGAAAATGGATGAAAAAAATGTAAGATAGAATCAGTGACTATAATACTGTAGAAACTGTTTAAAATACATTTGAAAAAAAGCCTAAGAACATCGTTTACACGTGTTTCAAAGGAGATAAACATTCCACTATCATCAGTGCGTAAAATTCCGAAAATGAAGTTACATAAACATACGAAACTCGCAGGTCATTAGCTTTATTTTTTAGGAGGCGACCGTAAATGGAGAACACTACCTTGCAGTACTCCAGAAGTTCTTTCTCTCTCATTCCAAGGCCTTAAGGCTTGTGAGCTAAACAATTTCCCAACTATGCTTTGAATATTAGAAAAATTTTAAACCAGACATTCCCAGGAAAATGGATTAAGAAAGAAGGAAAACTTTCGTGGCCACCACGCTCACTCGACTTAACTCCTTTAGGCTGTTTTTTAAAGGGTCATGTAAAAAAACACCATTTACGCCACAAATCCTCACTATTTTTTCAGAAATGAATGAAGGAATCCGAATAACAGTCCATCAAATCAATCAGCATTAAATAGAAAATGTGTTTCAATACTTGCAAAATAGGTTCGAATGTTTTATTGTACCAGCAGAATGAGACGCGGATGACACTATCTATTCTCGTTAACTGAATTGAGTTGAATTCATTCTCCTGACTTGTGTACAAGATATATTCAGTCTACTTGACGCCAGAAGAACACCCGTAATGGAGTTATCCTCTTACTTTTATAAACATGGCGACATGGACACGAAGTAGCCCGCCGTGAGTGGTTTCTGATGCAACAATGCAAGAATAAATTGTATCTCAGCGCCGTAGCTCCTTCAGTTTAAAGCAAGTGCAGACAAATACATGAAGTTTTAGTATCTCGCTTTATAAGCAGTAAGATTCAATTTTAAGTGAAAATGTACTTCGCCCTCGCTGTCATGTATTTAATTCGTGTATTTTACATTAGCAGTACCCCATTTCAAGCATTTTATCCTTATTATATTTGGCACATATATTGGACCTAGTAACTGTCACTCAATTCTGTAAAATGACACCCGGTTTGATATTACTTTAGTATACATTTTCGATGCAGTTGGTGAGTTCAGTAAAGTTGATGAGTTGACTATAAGTGCCTCTAATAGCCTTTCTTAG
The DNA here is from genome assembly GCA_023014485.1 of Bathynomus jamesi. NCBI lineage: Eukaryota > Metazoa > Arthropoda > Malacostraca > Isopoda > Cirolanidae > Bathynomus > Bathynomus jamesi. Next base: position 74,865 of record JAJOZX010005948.1, read on the forward strand.
AACAGAGTTACTGCGTCCATTTATGTTCACTGTATTATACTGGCATAATACAGTAGTTTGTTCTGAATAAAAACTAATAAAATGGGGTTACAGAAACACTTGGATTATTACTTCCACAACAAAATCTGGCCTGGTGACTGAATATCCATTTCCGCTTACTGCTAGAAAAGGCAGTACAAAGTTCTCTGACGAAGATCTAGTTCATATTTAGAACTTCATGTTTTGTCCACCTTCTGGAAGAGCAATCCCGCGAGAGTAGACAGGCCTGTGCACTGTGCAGTCTAATCACGTTAACTTATTGGTGTAATAAAAAAGTCGGACGAGAAGAAAAATAGGCTCTTACACACACACACACACACACACACACACACACACACATATATATATATATATACAGGGCGTCCCAAAAAAAATGTATACACACTTTAACAGCTGATAGCTCAATTGATGTTTCTTTCTTTCCAAGTTAAACCCATTAGAATTAATAATGGCAGTCAGACTAAGCTTTGAACAAAGGAAATTCATTCTAAAATGCTACTGGAAGTGTGAAAACGCAGTTGAAGTGCAAAGACAGTTTAGGAGGGAGTTTCAAACAGATCCACCAACGGACTTACCATCACTCGAATTAGAGATAAGTTTGAAGCCGATGGAACTGTTCAGAATGTCCACAAGAAGCGTTCCGGAAGACCACGGACATCGACAAGCCCCACAAAGCAAGAAAGAGTACTGGAAACGTATCACCAAAGTCCAAGAAAATCTGTGCGGCAAGCGAGTCGTGAGGTAGGAATTTCAGAATCGTCTGTCCAACGCATTTTGAAGCGCTGTCAATGGAAAAGTTAAATTCCAAGATTAGTCCATGCTATTAATGAAGATGATGATCCGGACCGAAGAGTGGAGTATTGCGAGTGGTACTTGGCACGATGTGGATGTGGATTGGACGAAGGGGTTTCGTAGAATACCCTCCGCGTTCACCAGACCTCACACCACTAGACTTTTTTTATGGGGATACTTAAAAGACAAAGTCTACGCTATAAAACCTGCAACAGTCGCTGAATTGAGAGCAGCCATTGAACGAGAATGCACACAAATACCAAACGAAATGTTTCGTGATGTTTGCGATTCCATTGCTTCGCGTTATCAGCAGTGCCTGGACCAGAACGGACGTCAGTTTGAAAACAGGCGTTGACAAAATTAAATAATGTCTGTAGATTCTATTACATTTTGAAAATGAAATGTATTTTAATAAACACTGCCTTTATAAGTATTTAAAGTGTGTATACATTTTTTTGGGACGCCCTGTATATATATATTTATTGTGGAAACAATTTGCGTAAAAAAGAAAAGATGATTTGTTTCAGCAATTTCGAGCACGGGCGAATCGATAACATTTTGTTTTTGCCAAGAAGTCATAAATTCCTAGAAACAAAAAGTGAAAAGTACCTCACCCTGCATTTGAAAGCCTTTTTCTTTACGGCAACAGCTAAAAGACCAAATATAAATATAAATAAATAAATAAATAAATAAATATATATATATATATATATATATATATAATTTATGGTCTTTTTAAATCCTTATTATGCAAATGTTTTATATATATATATATATATATATATATATATATATATATTATATATATATATATATATTATATGAAAAACATTCGCATAATAAGGATTTAAAAGACTATAAATTATTCTTACAGTGAATAGAGGGAGGGGGGGAATTTTTTCAAGGGGAAATGAAATACTAAACCGGAAAGTGCAAAATAGGTTAGGGAGCGAGAAAGAATATATATATATATATATATATATTATATATATATAATATATATATATATATATATATATATATACTGTGTATATATATATATGTATATTTTAAGAGATAAATATGATATGTAGGTAATGTTGTTTGAGTGGGTTGTTTAACGACCTTCGCAACATGTCGGGTCATATGACGGAAGGGGACCTAGGGCTTTACGTGAGATCTGAATTCCGGATCGCTACATAATCTAGAGGCAGAGGACGTTCCCCCATACAACTACTATCTAGAACCAGTGTCGCTTAACTTCGCTGATTGACGAGAAGCGGAATATATTAATAAGTAGAGAGAGAGAGAGAGAGAGAGAGAGAGAGAGAGAGAGAAATCCCTTTACCTCCCCTTGTAATCCTCCGGTATCAAAAGGGTGTCCCAGCTGCCTGCCGGACGCAGAGGGTTAAAAAATATTACACGAAAATAGCTGCGAAAAACACGAAAGAGCTACGAAAATACCACGAAATAGATGCGAGAAAGGGCCAGAAATAATTAAACCTCTTTGGAAAGAAGAGGGCCTGGAATCCCCTTTGTGAATGAGGTGAGGGGGAAGTCAATCTCGCCAATTCAAAACTCTGAATTAAAAGGTGCCATTGAATAAAAGGCGTAAAACATTTGTGGCCAAAGTCGGTTCGGAGTTATTAGAAGTAATAAATTAGAATTAGGAGGGAGACTTTCATTTCCTCTGCATTACGCATCTACGCCATTTTAATGAAGACATAAACCAAGCAGCATAACGTGTAAAGGGAATCGGGACGAAGGTTTACGCACCATGTTTAGGTTATTTTTTAAGTGGTATGTAAATACAGGAGGGGAAAGAGAGGTTTTTACAGGTCAAAAGACAGTAAGATCAAGCGCATCACCATATGAATGAGGCAGTGACTTTCTGGCTTTGTGCTCACCAACCAAAGCCACCACCACACCGACGCTAAAACAGAACTATTGGAAGAGTATGAGAATGTACTGCTTAATGGAACTCAAAGATGTTGCAATGAGGAATAATGGTTATAAAACAGTATTATGATGCATCATTGTAATTATATGAACACAAAAATAAATAAATAAATAGAGGAAAAAGGATACTTTGCCAAGTTTGAAGATGAATATGTGTATACAGACATGACAAAAGTAGGTAGATACCTGGTGTTTGATGTCCCTCCTAAGTTATGAATTTATATAGTACGGGACACAGCATCTATTGGTTTTTTGCCTTATAAGAATCAATTGCACGCTCGCATAGTCTTTATATATTCTACAATCTTGGTTTGTGGTATTGCAGTTCGTTCCTGTTACAAAACTTAGAGCAAAGACCCTCTTGCGGTTGCTTACGATAATTCTTTCATAGAAATCGGTCAAGGATATTCCAGACATGCTAATTTTGGTTCATACCAGATGACTTCCTAGGTCATAGGGAGAGTTCTGATTCTATGGTTGTCTTTTAATTTTGTATTGTGTTAACATCAATCTTCGTAAAAAGACTGTCATAACCAAGGAGGAGTTCCCTATGAAGAGGGTAGATATACCCAGCAGCTGTTACATTACGATTAATAAACTTTACATTCTAGTGTTTACCACAGTCAAATATAATTTACCAAGTCTCCTCATTTAATTCATGAGCTGTCATACTAAAATGAATATATGATACTCTACAACTTACTATTACTGTTTACAATTACCATACTCTACACAACTTTTATCTCTCGGAAAGTAATGAAAAGTTATATTGTTCTTTTTTACTCTAATCTGTGTTATTATAATCGTAAGAAGCACAATGTATAACAAATCCTGGCCCTAATCCGAAATTACCAGCCATTCCAAACGTGCGTCCATCCGTCTCAACCTCATACTTTATACTTTATATTTGTATAGTTCGCTTGAGAGGGCGCTGCGAATCAATTTTTGGATGAACGTTTAACTTTGAATCAGCTTTTATGCTAAGACTTGGTAAATTATATTAGACTATGGTGTTTACCTTGGAAGTCAAAGTCTATTCTTTTTAACCCCCAATTAAACCCAATATATTCATTAATGAATCGCTTTCTGATTACAGAAAAGAAATATATGACAAAGTGCTACAGCTAAAGAAAGAAAAACTCATAAAAGCCCCGTTACACGAGGGAAGGGAAGATCTATGTTCGGAAAAGTGCAGTGGGACAAAAAACTCATTATTTGTACTAAATCCATTACGATAATTTCCGACAGCACTTACAAATAAGTGATGCTTCCGTGTAACCCAAGGTATATTCCGCTAAATACTATTATAGCATTATAACCCCACTGAATTATTCACATAATATTAGCGTTTGCTTTATTATATATCTCAGTTGTTTATCAGTTTTCCATTCCTTATCTTTATTTTCAATATTATTTTGCTGTTATTCAGTCTTCCTCTTAATTTTTAACTCTTTCTTTTTTTCTCCTCTACATTAGCATAAGTATTATTGCTGGTTTCTATTTTGTTATTGGTTTTTATAATTTGCTCTGCGATTAACACTTTGCGTACTCTCAGATCAGTGAATGAAATCAGTGAGTCTCAAAATACAGTAAATAGCAACTATGTACCAGTAGATGCGTTCTTAAATGAGCGACATAGTAACGGCAACATAGCTATTTGGACTTAAATATTAGAAGTCTTCCAAATCACTGATGAGTTGACGGCCACTCTAAAATCGTTGCAATATAAATTTACATGTATTATACTGACCGAGACCCGGTTAAGTGAAAATAAAAAGTTATTTCTTATTATACCGGGCTACACGAGCCACAATATATGTAGAAATAATAACAGCACTGGCGGAATAACCATTTTTATAGACACTAATCATCAAAGTAAACGTATCGAACAATTAACACGCATAAATGATCATTCTGAAACTCTGAGACAGTTGAGGTGTATATAAATAACATTTACTATTCAACAATTAGGCATCTAATGACCACCAAATGGTAACTTGCCAACGTTTATTGCAAGCATAAATACGACTTTAACTTCTAATCACGTCAACAATAACTGCATCATTGCGGGAGATTTAAAGACCGATTTTGCTAAAATAAACTCTTATAATAATAATAATGCTATTTTTTTCTACAATCTCGTCATTGCAAATGGCTTTAATTTAACTATAACTAAGCCAACAAGACTACAAAGTACCATAGAAAACTCTACTTTATTAGACCAAATCTGGGTGTGATCTTCCCTTGACTGTACGTCGGGTATATTCTTATTACATATTACGGACCATCTGCCCACATACACAATGCTAATTAACCATTTACAAATACAGGAGAAAATAAAAATTGACTATAAACCCTACAATTACATATAATAATAAATTGAAATTTATCAGAGAAGTATCAAGTTTTGACTGGTCGGGAATAATTAAAAGTAATTTTGACACAGAAACAAAATTTCAGACATTCTCAAACACATTAATGGATATATTTAATGCTAATTTTCCTATAAAGTCAAAACTCGTGTGAAAAAATAATTATAAAAACCAGTGGATCACTCCAGATCTCATTGTAAGCATAAACCGTAAACATTCTCTCTATAAATTATGGAAGAATGATATTATCAATTATCAGGATTGTAGAATACTTTAAAGGGTTTAGTTAAAGCCAAAAAAGAAAAAAACAAATCCCGTATCTTCGTTATCACAGGACGGAATTTCCTACAGTGATTCCAAAGATATGGCCAATTTATTGAACAATGTCTTTTAAAAAATAGGAAGCAACACGGCAGCAGCCATTCCACAGTCAGATAGTCATTACCAACAATATAATATACCACAACCCACACCAAATACATTCTTCTCTGAACTAATTTTGCCAAATGAAACCTCAACCACATTAAAAACTTAAAAACTAAAAGCACAGCTGTCAGTTCAATTCCAATAAAAATATATAAACTAATATCAGATGATATAGCAACCCCACTCACAAGACTTTTGAATGAGTATAGGGTGTAGTCCCTGATTATCTGAAGATAGCCAGGGTTTGTCCAGTATTCAAATCAGGCAGCTCTGATTTTCTATCCAATTACCGACTAATCTCCATGTACCAACTTTAAGTAAAGTACCTCAATGAATCGTATATAGTAGACTAATCAAATTCTTAACTAAATACGACATCCTGGTGGCCAAACTTCCTCAAATCTCCGTGCAGCGGGCTGTCTACGGTTGGCCAGACTGACAGTCGACGGCCTGTTGCGTGGCACGGTCAGAGTGCCGATTCACTCCCGGGGCCGGACCTATTCTCAGCGTGCTATTTTTTCATTTACGGGGAGCAATTGCGTGCTCCCCGGACTACTCTTACTCTCCGGCGACATTAAGACTAATCCAGGCCCCACTACAACTTACACATGTCACCATACACAAAGACATAGACACACAATAGCACCATGAGACACATACAGAAGTATAATATTAACATATTACAGTACGACGTAGATGGCCTCACAAACAAAATCATGCAGCTTAGGGAATTCGTACACAAACAAAACATTCACATAGTACTTATACAAGAAACAAAACTAAAACGCACACACAAAACACCCACCATCCCTGACTTCACGGCGATCCGTCAAGATCGTACTGGGGGTCACGGGGGTGGACTCATCACTTACATACGTAAAAGCATTAGCTACACTGATGACACCCAAAACATTACAAACACAATCCAAGCAGATAACACGATAGAAATACAGGCAGTTAACATTAAAACACGCGCAAAACACAACACCACACTAATCAACATTTACATCCCACCAGATAGTTCACCTCAGGTGGCAGCCAATTACAATCCACAGTTACACAATCTGGCCTCTCTCACTAATGTCATCTTAGGAGGAGACTTCAACGCTAAAGACACTAGTTGGTACCTGCACAACCAAAGCAACACCAGAGGCGCCAACATAGCCACACAACTAAACACCCTCTTCATTCTTCTTAACAATACAGAAGAACATACACACATACCACATCAAGCAGGATACTCAAACTACTTCCCAGACATAACGTTCTGTTCCCCTTCACTAGCAACACATACACACTGGAGAAGAGAAAAACAACTGTCATCAGACCACCTGCCCATCATCATTACAACACGTTCTACACTCTGCCCCAACAGCCTTAGGCACACTTACAGAAATTACAAGAAAGCTGATTGGGAACAGTTCAAAATACAGACTGAGGAACAATTCACCACATTAAACGTTCTACACTCTGCCCCAACAGCCTTAGGCACACTTACAGAAATTACAAAAAAGCTGATTGGGAACAGTTCAAAATACAGACTGAGGAACAATTCACCACATTAAACAGCAGATACAACAGCTCAACACAAAAATAAACAACAAACTCAAAGAAAAACAAACAGAAACATTTAGGGAATTCATAACAACACTAAACCACTCCACAGATACATCCAGGCTATACAAGACTATAAACAGCATAACCCACTCCAACAGCGGCATTCACACCTCACACGCGGCTATCTGTCGCAGCCAAACTAATATCCCAACATATACACAACAAGCTAACATTCTAGTTAATCACTACGCAAAGATAAGTCACTTAAACAGAGACAACAACCAAACACACGCAGACAGACAAACAGCCAGACACAAGAAAACCTACAGACTCGACACGACCATTACACCCTTCAATACAGACCAGACCACCAACATCATCAAAAACATTAAGAATTCGAAGGCTACTGGACCAGACAACATATCTAACATACACCTTAAACACTTGGGCCCACAGGGAATACTATCTCTCACAAACATCAGCACATATTCATACCAACACTGTATTATTCCTGACATATGGAAACAAGGTAAAATTATTACACTACTCAAACCAAACAAAAATCCAACAGAACCAGCTTCCTATAGACCCATTACTTTACTATGCACACCTTCCAAAGTAACAGAAAGACTAATCTTACAAATCACCAACCCACACATACCACTATCGCCTACTCAACATGGATTCAGACCTCACCACTCAACCACGACATTACTCACTAACCTCACGCAGCACATCATGGATGGCATCAACTCCAGACGACCAGCTCAACGTACACTATTAGGAACAACAAGCGGTAGCTCGCTGTCGCTCGCTATCGCCCTCCGGGCAGGTAGCTGTATATCGGGACTACCAAACTGCTCTCCCCCATTACCCCCACCCCTCCCCCATTATCCACACCCTCTCCCTCATTACCCCCACCCCTTTCCCCATTTACCCCACCTTTCCCCCATTACCACCAGGGGGGTAGGGGGCTGGCACCTTGCAACAAATGATCAACATTGCAATTGTATATATGCACTCGGGCATTTTGCGGTCATACTACTACCTTGGAAATTGTGTAATTATACAGTGCTCTTCAACCTGGGTATCGTTTTCGAAGTAATTACATTCACTTATAATAGACAGCAAATAGCTCGTGCTCGGCCGCGGAGTGACCTAGGACCTGGAAACTTGACAGAGCACATCGGCAGCTCATGGGCTATCAGTTGGTGGTGGAATTTTCCGATGTGCTGTTTAGTCTGTGCACGGTTCCGAAAAAGCGGACACACACACACACACATTTTAGCTCAATAGTATATAGGATGGACATTAGTAAAGCATTTGATGCTATCCCACGCTTCCCTCTCATAAACAAAATACTCAACACAAACATGCACAATAACACCAAAAGGTGGCTCAGCAACTATCTTTCAGGAAGATACTCACATGTCACATTTAATGGCAAGTCATCCAAAAACAAGCTTTTTCCGAACGGGGTCCCTCAAAGCTCTGTTCTCTCACCAACACTGTTCAACTTATACATGCGTGACATTCCAACACCCATAGATAACAAGCTTACCTTATCATCATATACAGCTGATATCACTCTAACATCCACAACAACAACATCGACACCGCTACAAATAACCTACAAACATACATAAACAGTATACAAGACTGGTTCACACACAATAGACTCAAAGTAGCGCCCACAAAATCCCCATCACCTTGCTTACAAGCAACACAAAAGAACACCAGATAACTCCACAGCTTACACTAAACAACACCAACATTCCACACACTCACAGGACCAAAATACTTGGGGTCACATACAACACATCATTATTTTTTGCAAATCACATTCAGGACATTAAAAACAAATGTACGTCAAGACTTAACACGCTTAGGGTACTAACAGGCACAAACTTTAGACACCAGCAGGAAACACCATCACTCATATACAAACAATATATCTACTCAGTTATGGACTATGCTAGCCCATGCTGGGCACTCATTATCTCAAACACACACATAAACATCTTACAGACAATACAAAACAACGCACTTCGTATCATTACAGGATGCACTCAAACAACACCAATAGAACACCTGCACACAAAAACAAAAATACTGAAAGTTAGGGAACATTTATACATGATGGGAACACAATTCATGGCAGCAGCGACAGCTAACCCACAACACCCTTGCCACTACATGTACAATCATGCACCGACCGACACCTCGCACCATTAAGGTAACACCAGAGAGACATTATAACCAAATACTCCATTCCATACCACGCCCCACAGACATCATACAGTACAGAAAACACATACACACAAACCTAACCCACAAAGCACTGACATAACTCGGTCCGAATGCGGTCCTAGGTGCGAAGCCGCCACCCATTAACAGGTCAGAGATCAGCCTGAGTAGATCGGATCGAGTTAACTTAGCACGATTCCGATGTGGACATCACCCCCAACTTACAGACATATAAACACAGACTAGACAACTCCACAGACGACACCTGCCACCTGTGCCAGGACACACCACAAACAATTGAACACATTATGACAGACTGTACCACTCTAGCACAACATAGAACACAACACCATTAGTGCGCTGAACCTCTGGTCCACTCCGGAGAGGGTGATCGGTTACCTGCGTGCTGCCGGCTTGCTCGATCAGGGTGGGCTGATCGGCTAAACAACAACAACACATCCTCGCAAAAACGCAATTTGGGTTTAGAGAAGGCCACACCACAGAAGGCGCTGTGAATATGCTATTAAAAAATATCTATAAAAACCTAAACTATAAAAAATAAAAACACAATTTTAGTTTTCCTCGACCTGTCGAAAAACTTTGATACGCTCACATATGATATCTGACTACATAGATTAAACACACATATAGCATAAAGGGAAATATGCTAAATTGGTTTAAGTTATATCTCTCTAATCGTCACCAGTATGTTAAAGTAAATGACATTTCATCAGAATTTGCTGTATTGGAAAGTGGGCTTCCAAAGAGATCTATCTTTGGACCCTACGTTTCTTAATCAATGTAAATGATTTTTATCGATCAACAACATTAAACTGTATCCAGTATGCAGACGATACAACACACACACACACACACACACACACACACACACACCACACACACGCCACGATATCAACTCCCTAATGAATGAAGTGAACAGACAATTACATCATGTCAATAAATGGATGTGTGCAAATAAGCTTTTACTGAACTTGACAAAATCATCATATATGATTGTAAATGAAAAAATTGTAATCGCGCACACTCCATTAATAATTGGAAACATTCCTATTGCAAAAGTAAATGAAGTTAAAGTTCTTGGCATCAAGTTAGATGAAAAATTAAATTTCAAAAGTCGCACGCAACATATCAAATCGAAAATATCTAGATTTCTCTACATAATATTCAAACTTAAAAAACAATTCCCCAAAATGCTCTATTCACACTGTATTACATATTTATTCATCCACACTTACACTATGGAATCACAGATGGGGTGGTACAAAGAATTATATACAATATCCACTAGAAGTAATGGATCAAGTAAAGATAAGCACCCCCAACCTTTTTTAGTTAGCTTTATAAGGCTAACTAACGAAAATATCACGACTTAACCTAACCAATCGTTAGGTCAACTGTACGCCCTTGACGATTCGTTAAGTTAGGTCGTGATATTTTCGTTAGTTAGCCTTATAAAGCTAACTAAGAAAGGTTGGGGGGTGCTTATCTTTACTTGATCCGAAGTAATTCATAAAAAATGCTTACGAACTCTCTCAAACAATGATAACAGGCAATCTCATACCTCTCCAATGTTCAGAACTTTAAATATTCTAAAACTGAATGACTTGTATAAACTTACTGTCGGTATCAGTATGTAAAAAGTTCCTAATAATAGAAACTATACTTCGTCCATTCACAGGCGATTATCCCCATCAGATCAACCATAATACAAGGCTTCCCAATGATTTCATAAATAAACCAAATTATTCCATGTAAATTGCGGGAAATGCTCTCTCCTACAAAGGGGCAGATATCTGGAACACTATACCTATAAATATTAGACAAACACCATCATTAATTTCGTTTCGCAAATCACTAAAGAAACATTTTATTAACTCCTATTAATATATGTGTGTATATTTATACGAGTATACTGTATATGCAACTTGTAAATATGCTAAACAAAGAAAATCACTTATTATATATGTAAAATTCAAATCTTAAATCGGATACAATCACAAGTTATACTGGTATAAATTATAAAGGGTGTTCAGAAAGTCACTGAGCACTTATATTTATTTAATAGCATACAATAGTATAACATTGCATATATGATAGAGGTTATGGATGGGACCATCAAAACTTATAAAAGGTGTTGAAAACTAAAAAAAAAAAATAATAAAATAATAAAAAAATAATACAAAAAATATAAATATAAAAATATAGAAATATAAAAAAAACATTAATTATATAAGTGCACAGTGACTTTCCGAACACCCTGTATGTTAAAAGTTTCCATTATATTGCGCCATATTTATAATGTGCCTCATTTATCTGTATTTTTATAACTTTAAGATTGTATCATCATTTCTCATTTGCTAATAGAAATTAATTATTATTGGTATTTCAAAAGTTCTGTTTACCCTATTGTTACCATTTTTCTTGTCTATTATTTCTATTATTATATCGTATTGTTTACCACTTCATTTTTTTTCTATTTTTGTAATGACAGAATTAACTAAATGCAACTTTATTTTATTTCCCACTAATTCTATTTATATTTCTCATTTTCCTTCGTAAAAATTGAAATGAATCTCAGGGATTTTTTGCCTGAAAAGCTGTCATTTTTCCCAACGGTATAGTCAGATAAAAATGCTATAATTAGACTACTTGCTACCAAAAAATACAAAATTAAACGTTAAGACCAACATTGTGTAAACCTATAATGGCTGTGATGTATAGCTTGTGTAATATGTTCTTTCTGAATAAAGATTATTATTATTATTATTATTATTATTGTTATTATTATTATTTTCAAAAAGTGTCTTAATGAGAACGACATTACTTTTTGCTAAATTTCCACGGTCTTAAAAACTTTTCTTCGTAAAAATCTAAACCCTGATCCAAAGAATTAAAATAACAAACAAACAACACGCCGATTTAATTCACAACGCTCACAGTCTCACACTAGCCGTTATATAGTGTACTGTAGGCCTAAACTTGATGTGCATGCGCTAGTTCCAAATTCCTCGATCAAAGGACAGACAACACCTGCTCATATCTTACTTTTAGTTCTTGAAAAACTTCCATTTTTTTTTAAACGCTACTTTGAAATTTTATAACCTGACTTTTTCTCGTGATAACGTAATAATTATTTTTACTGAAATAAACTTAAATAGATTTATTACTATCGACGCCGATCCGAAGGCGGTGAAGATGGGGCATTCAGTGCAGTATGCGAGTGGGTATGTATGTCACCAGGATAAGTGAACAACGGTTAAGCCTAGGATCGCCAAACTTGGTTCAGGGGTTTACTAAATCAAAATCTGGAAATCAACTTAAACGTTTGCAAAGAGGTCAAAGGTCACTGTCATAAGATCAATAAATACATTACCACTCAAATTTTGCACCATTAAGGAAAAAAGGTAGGATCATGAAACTGATATAGGAGATTTCCCTTGTCATACTCTGGTTATTCTACAACTTTTAGGTCAAAGGTCAAGGTCACTAATTCTCTACTCAATAACTTAGGTTCAACTTAAGATAACCAAACGTGGTGTATAGGTTTACCAGTTAATATGCTAGCCACCCTTTGTTTGATATCAAAAGGTTAAAGGTCAAGGTTAGAACGCCACTGACATCATATCTCACATTGTTCAACCAATTACAGAAAAAATTAAGCTAGGCTAACCAAGCTTCTGTCATATTTTCATTGTCATACCCTAATAAACCAATTGCTTTCAGATCTGTAAATAAAAGGCCATGACCACAAGGTCACTAAGGTCAAACTGGTTCTTCACTCAATAACTCAGGAGTGGTTCAACCTAGGATGACCAAACTTGATTTATAAGATTACCATGTTATCATGTTATACCTGAACATTAATCACTGTTTGAAGACAAAAGGTCTCAAGGTCACTAAGGTCATATATGCCTCACATTGTTTACGCAACAACGCGGTAACAAATTAAGTTAGCCTAATCAAACTTTCGTCATATATTTGACATTATACGCTCTACTCACAGCGGACATAAGACGACTAAGGCCACACAAAGTCGGCGTCAATTAGTATCTCGCTGAAGTGCAGCACGATTATTTTCATAAATTTTGGCATCCTCAAATAAATACAAACAGACGGACAACAAACAGAATATATGAGGCGCTCCGGACGACAAGCTGACAAGCGCCAAAATAAAAAAAAATGGAGAAAAATGCAGTTAAAGTTTGTGAACTTGCAAAATGCCATAACTTTTGAACCAATAACGATATTTTATTGATTTCGAGCATACGTACAGGTCCACAATCTGCTCCGTGACTCACCCACAGGACAGAGGAAGGGTGGGGAATATAGTGGTATAAATAACTCAATTCTGCCCCCCACTGGCGCTTGGCAGGTTGTGGTCCGGAGCGCCACATATACGAGGGTAATTCAATAAGTATCAGCACTTTTTATTTTCATAATTTTACTTTCACATCCGTTAGATTATACACACATCACTTCTCAACATAGTCTCCCTGTTTCTCAATACACTTAGTCCAGCGATCTACAAGCTTCCTAATGCCATCACAAAAGAATGTTTTTGGCTGTGTGCGTAGCCAGTCATGCACCGCCTCCTTCAGGTCATCATCGCCTTGGAATCGCTGACCTCTCAAAGCGTCTTTTAGTGGTTCAAACAGGTAAAAATCCGAAGGTGCCAGGTCTGGATTGTAGGCTGGATGGTCGAGAACTTCAAATTTAGGTTCTTGAAGGCATTTTCTAGTCTGTGCAGCGGTATGAGGGCGCGCATTGTCGTGTAACAGAATAACACCTTCCGACAATCTCCCTCTCCGTTTTGTGCGAATTGCTTGCTTTAACTCATTCCGAAGCATATCAGAATACGATGCACTTGTTACTGTAGTTCCACGTTCTAGATAATATTCAAGGATAGGGCCTCGTCTATCCCAAAACAGTGTTAGCATAACTTTATCTGCTGATGGCTGCGCTTTGAACTTCCTTGCAACGGGAGATGTTGGATGCTTCCATTGCATGCTCTGTCGTTTGCTTTCTGATTCATAGTGATGGATCCAGGTTTCATCTCCAGTGATAATGCGCTCCAAAAAGTTTTCACCTCCATTATGATACCGCGCCAAAACACGAGAGCAGACGTCCATACGATTACGCTTGTGCTCTTCTGTCAACTGTTTGGGCACTGTTTTGGGTGGTGCATGACTGGCTACGCACACAGCCAAAAACATTCTTTTGTGATGGCATTAGGAAGCTTGTAGATCGCTGGACTAAGTATATTAAGAAACAGGGAGACTATGTTGAGAAGTGGTGTGTTTATAATCTATCAGATGTGAAAATAAAATTGTGAAAATAAAAAGTACGGATATTTATTGAATTACCCTCATATATATGTTACAGGGAATCTGTGTAACTAGGGATTTCATGAAATTCCTAAAATGTTAAGGGATTTCATGTAAGGTTAAGTCGTGATATTTTCGTTAGTTTTAAGGAAACTATCACGACTTAACCTAACCAGTCGCCAAGGGCGTACAGTTGACTTAACCGGGCATTCAATTCACCCGACATTCAATAATTTTCCCATAGGTTTAAACCACGACTTAACCTTACATGAAATCCCCGAACATTTTGGGGATTTCATAAAATCCCTAGTTACACAGATTCCCTGTAATAAATATATTACAGGGAAGAGTTTTGTGTTTCAGGAGGAGGGTGTTTCAGGAGGAAAGGTCAATACTTCGGGAGGTGGTAGTATCGGTCATTGTGAGAAAAAAAGTTCATATGAACATGTGTCTAATTCTGAATGGTTACGGAGATAGAGCTGTTTGAATCTACAAATACAAAAGCATTGTTAATGGTAATCAAGAAAGAGAAACCAATTACTGTTTCTAACATTTAATGTTTAAACATTGGCATTTCGAATAGTATCAGATACAGAAATGACAAATTTGTTACAGTTTACAAGACGTTTTCGAAAATCCCACCGTCAACCTCAATGCACTTTGCAACTCGTGTGCGAAGATCGCGTGTTGTTCGTCTGAGTTGATCTTGACGTTCCTTTATGTGGGCAGCAGCATCCAAAATGCGCGCGAGCAATTCGTCTCGTGTATCCACCTTTCTTTTGTGAACCTGACTTTTCATCCACCCCCCACAAACAATAATCTAACGGAGAGAGGTCTGGAGACCTTGGTAGCCATTGAATGAGACCACCACGGCCAATCCATCGACCAGGGAAAGTTTGATTTAGGTATTGCATCACCAGACGGGTAGAATGTGGAGGAGCTCCGTCATGCTGAAAGTACATACCAGCGCGTGTAGCCAAAGGAACATCCTCCAATAGTCCTGGCAATTCATTTTGCAGAAATTCTGGGTAACTTTGTCCTGTAAGACGATTCTCTAAAGTAACAGGGCCAATCAGCTGATCATCGATGATACCGCACCAAACATTGGCAGAGAAGCGATGTTGAAAATTTGTTTCCACAGTGGCATTTGGATTTTCGTCTGACCACCGATGAGAGTTACGAGTGTTGTTGATACCGTCACGGGTGAAAGTAGCTTCATCGGTGAACAGTATTAATCGAAGCAATCGGCGATTAGCATTTACCCAATGACAAAATTCCAGTCGCATGGCAGCGTTTCCTGGTTGAAGGTGTTGTACACGCTGTACATGATATGGATGCAAGCCTTCTTCACGTAATGTTCGCCATACTCTTGTGTGTGGTACACCGAGACGTGTAGAAATTCTTCGTGAGCTAGTAGTAGGACTACGCTCTACCAACTGAAGAATGTTTTCCATTTCATCCACATCTTGTTGACCTTCACGTTCAGATGAAACATGAGCGCTGGGAAGTGTACCAATCTCACGCAATGTTTTGAAAACCCTGGTAATTTGGTAAACACTCTTCGATCCGGAATTCTGCGGTTCGGAAACCGTTGACAGTATTCTGCAACAGCAGATGTTGCACTTCCATCGCAAAAACCATAGACATACACCATATCTGCATATTCGGCATGTGTGAAGGTGTGTGGCATTCTTAACGCTGCTTCAAACACCAAACAATGTCACTCACAACAGTCAGCTGTCGATTGGCTTATGTTACATGCTTACATTACAGCTTACATGGTTCAAGGTTATAGGGAAGGGAAGGGGGAAGAAGAGCTGCGCGCGCATCAGATTCAAACAGCTCTATCTCCGTAACCATTCAGAATTAGACACATGTTCATATGAACTTTTTTTCTCACAATGACCGATACTATCACCTCCTGAAGTATTGACCTTTCCTCCTGAAACACCCTGTATATATATATATATATATATATATATATATATATATATATATATATATATATATATATATAACTCTCTTGCCACATGAATTCAGTTATGGCGCGTTTATTTGACTTTAAAACCTCTTTTGAAAATTTCGAGTGTATGGAAATTTTCGAAAAAACTTTCAGCGTAAATAAGCTTTCATGTACACATTAAATTACACAAAGAGCCTCTTTCTTATTATATATATATATATATATATATATATATATATATATATATATATATATATATATATAACATCAAACGCACCTCCGCAGAGGTCGATCCTACAACCTGCAGGCGCAAGTCCTTTGATGCTTGTTTATACTTAAGGATAATATATATATATATATTTAATGCCCCCACTAGGATTTGAACCCAGGATTGCCTGAGTAGGAGTCACGAGCGCTATCATCTACAACGGGATGAAAGTTAACACACTTTGTCGTACATTTAATCGACCGAGGAAACGCTTAACGATTTCGCGTTCAGAGGTGTTTTATGATGTTAACCCTCCCGCACTCGAGGTTATGGCAGTATTTAATTCAAATCCCTCTGTTATAACACTGGGATTCCTATTCATGAAATAACGCATGACCATAAGTGGGGTTTTTGTATGAAGCAAAAACCACGCGTGCTCATGCGTGTTATCTCTCTCTCTCTCTCTCTCTCTCTCTCTCTCTCTCTCTCTCTCTCTCTCTCTCTCTCTCTCTCTCTCCATATATATATATATATATATATATATATATATATATATATATATATATACAGGGTGGTCCAAAAGTCCCTAGCCATTTAGTTGAAATAATGATATTTCTATTTTATTTTCTACAGGCCATAGATGATGATGGATGTACAAGAACGTATGATGGTAGTAACACTACGTATCCAAGGGAAGAAGTGCAAAAAAAATCGAGAAAAATTCCAAAGAAGATTTCACAAACCAGGACCTACAGACAAAGCTATTCGCGAGCTGGGCAATAAATTTAAAAGAACAGGATCTGTTCATGATGATGAAAAATCTGGACGTCCAGGTACCTCTCAAGAAAATGTCGACTTGGTAAATTGGCCGAATTGGTCGAAGTGGCCTTTGAAACAAATCCTAGATTCTAGGATTTGTCAACTCGTACAGCATCACGTAGACCGAGCATACCAAAAACGACTGTTTTAAGGATTTTAAAATCAACATTAAAAAAGAAAAGTTACCATATTCAAGTGCTACATAAGTTACACGAAGAGGATTATCCAACACGAGCCGCCATTTACTTATTAAACCACATTCTCTTCAGCGATGAGGCGACATTCCACACATGCGGAAAGGTTTATCGACATAATTGCCGTATCTGCGCTAGTGAAAAACCAACCGAGTTCTACGAATGGGAGAGTCTCCTAAAGTTAATGCCTGGCTGGATATGACATAATCGAAGATCTACAGACCTTTTTCCTTTGCAGAAGCTACGGTAACAGGGTCAATTTATCTTGACATGCTTCAGCAGTTTCTTCGTTCAGATGGCATTCTCGACACAATTGTCTTTCAACAAGATAGAGCTCAATGTCACCATGCAAACATCGTTTGGGCGTACCTTGATGAGCTCTTACCAGATTGCTGGATTGGACGTGGTGGAAACAGGCCCTGCGCGGCACGACCTCCAGATTTAATTCCATTAGACTTCTTTGCGTGGGGTTTTATGAAGTCTGAGGTTTACAAAACAAGAGTTACAGACCTGTAGGATCTGCGAACCCGCATTGTCGCGGCAGTCGCTAAAATAACCCCAGAGATCAGTAGCGGAGCGTGTTTCTCCCGGGCCCTGGGGCAAGTTTTCTTCGCGGGCCCCCCCTTGGCCCCTAGATGTCAATAATATGATAAACTGATAATATATTGCAGTAAAAAATTAACTCTATCCCTTTTTATTTATTTTATATGGTACTCTATAGTTATGAATATGCTTTTCACACCTTGATAATACAGGGTGTTCAAAAAGTCACACTACAGTTTTCCTTTTCCAACTGTAGTGAGACTTTCTGAACACCCTATATAATTTTAAAATCCAAACGCATGTTTATTATACATACATGTAGAAGCACTTGCCCCCCCAGACGCTCCGCCACTGCCAGAGATGCTTGAGAATGTGTTCCGCAATGCAGTGGACAGATTTAAGATTTGCAGACACTAATGGTGCTCACGTCGAATCTTAGACCTAAGCTTCACAAAAAAATCTACATCAAATTATGTTATTGCATTATCCTAAAAATACAATTATTTCAGCAAAATAGATAGGGATCTCTCTCTCTCTCTCTCTCTCTCTCTCTCTCTCTCTCTCTCTCTCTCTCTCTCTCTCTCTCTCTCTCTCTCTCTCTCCGTGCAATGCTTTTTAATGCTAGGTCGATCAGGAACAAGTTTCGCGAGCTACGGGCGCTCTTAGCATCAGAATACCAGGA
Organism: Bathynomus jamesi; assembly: GCA_023014485.1. Taxonomy (NCBI): domain Eukaryota; kingdom Metazoa; phylum Arthropoda; class Malacostraca; order Isopoda; family Cirolanidae; genus Bathynomus; species Bathynomus jamesi. Next base: position 93,990 of record JAJOZX010005948.1, read on the forward strand.
TATCGTTGCTATCACCGAGTCCTGGATTCATACTGATCGTAGGGACTACGTTGGGGAGTTCGAAATTCCAGGGTATAGAATGTTTCGCAAAGACCGCACCCGTGGGGAGGGGGGTGGGGTACTAATATACGTCAGAGACACCTTGAGTCCGGTTGACTGCCAGTTCCGGTCGGAACGGGAGCTGCTTGGCGTCGATCTGAACGTGGGAGGGACGAACTATAGGTTAATCTTAGTGTACAGACCTCCGCATCTCCTCCTCGAGGAGGATACAGCCCTGTACACCGAACTCAGTAGCCTGCTAGGGGATAGGGTGTGTGTAGTTTTAGGAGACTTCAACTGTCGCAGCATAAAGTGGGAAAACAGGACTGCCGATGCTGAAGGGAGGAGGCTAGTTGACTTTGCTGATGAGAACTTCCTCACTCAGTGGGTCAACGAGCCTACACGAGGCGAAAGCGTTCTAGACTTAATATTCACGACCGAAGACAACCTCGTCACTGGCCTCACCGTTGACGAATCATTGGGCGGGAGTGATCACGGTCTTATTAGGTTCCGTGTGTGCGTCCCTCGGGTGAAGCGTAGTAACTCGAGAGGCAGTAAGCTCGATCTCCGGCGGGCGAACTTTGTTAGCCTCAGGGATAGCGTAGGAGAGATGGGGTTAGAGGTTGGCGGCGATGTTGAGGGAGTGTGGGGGTGCATTCCGGGACGAGTTTATGGTGCTGCAGTCTGCTGCCATACCCTCAAAACCGGTCATCCCTGCTTCAACGCAGCCTAGGTGGTTCAATCGCGACATCGCTTCGGCTATCCGAAATAGGAAAGTAGCGTATAGGAGGGCGAAGGCCAATCGTTCCCACGAGAACACTGAAGCGTATGTCCGCCTGTGTAGGGAAGTGAAGGCGAAGGTTAGGCTAGCGAAACGTAACGAAGAACTACCCCGAGCCAGGCGTGAGGCACGAAGGTGCTGGCCTGGATAGTGTTAGATGTACCGCGACAGTCGTTGCTGATAGAATAGACAAACTGAGCGCGTTTAAGGCTCCTGGGCCAGACCACTTTCTCCCCAGAGTGTTGCGAGAAGTGCGCGACCAGGTGGCTCCCCACCTGGCTACAGTCTTTAACAAATCGTTGGAGATGGGCCAGGTGCCTGTTGACTGGAAGGAAGCCAACGTGACCCCTATCTTTAAGAAAGGGGATCACGAAAGTCCAGGGAACTATTGTCCCATTAGTCTCACTTCAGTTGTAGGTAAATTATTAGAAGGGATAATAGCTGATAGGATCGTTGACCATTTGGATTCCTACAAGCTGCTTGGAAACTCCCAACATGGGTTTAGACGGCATAGGTCGTGTCTCACCAACTTGCTCGAGTTTTTCCACGTCATGTTGAGTGAGTACGATAAGAGTAGGGCGATTGATATACTTTATCTCGACTTTCAGAAAGCCTTTGATAAGGTACCTCACCGCCGGCTAATGGCGAAAGTGCGCGCGCTGGGTATCGGTGGGGAAATAGGTAGGTGGATTGAAAACTAGCTGAGGAATAGGCGGCAGAGGGTGGTAATTAAAGGTGCTAGTTCGGGTTGGGCCTCGGTCACTAGTGGGGTTCCTCAGGGTTCCGTTTTGGGGCCACTGTTGTTTATCATTTACATAAATGATATCGACGGTGGCATCGTCAGTCGGATCGCCAAATTCGCTGATGACACCAAGCTTGGGGCCAATGTTCGGACGCCCGAAGCGATCGAGCAACTGCGTGCGGACATAGGTAGGATAGGAGAGTGGTCCGAAAAATGGCAAATGCCGTTTAACTTGGGTAAATGCAAAGTGATGCACATTGGCTACGCCAATCCCAAGTCGGACTACTCGATGTTGGGTAGTAATATCGAGGCGACTAATTTAGAAAAGGACTTGGGTGTGCTAATTACCAGCGACCTTAAGTTTACGAAACAGTGCGTAGAGGTGGAAAAGAAAGCCCAGAAACTATTGGGTTATATCAGGAGGCAATTTCAGTTTCGGAACAAGGAGATTGTGCTCTCACTGTACAATTCCTTGTTCGGCCGCACCTGGAGTATGCTGTGCAGTTCTGGTCGCCCACCCTCAGGAAAGATATTGAGAGGCTGGAGCGAGTACAGGCGAGGGCCACAAAATTCATCCCTTCCGTTAGGCATATGGGCTACAATCGACGGTTACGCGCCCTGAACTTGTTTTCACTTGAAACTCGGAGGCTGCGCGGTCAACTGATCGAGGTTTTCAAGCTCTTACGCGGGTTCAACGATGTCGATTTTAGAAGTATGTTTAGTTTAAATGATAACCCAACTCGTAACAATGATTGGAAGTTGGATTTGAAAAGGTTTAGGACTAGTGTGTGTGGGAATTACTTTACGTATAAGATCTGTGACACATGGAACAGGTTACCTTCGGAAGTTGTGAACAGTTCCTCTGTGGATTAGTTCAAGAAAAGGTTAGACCAAATCTTGCACACTATTTGAGTGTGTAAAAAATTTTCCATGGCACCCGTTGCCATTGGTACCTCCTCGGTATGGGCCGCAAGGCCTTTTGAGGTACTTCTTTTGCTTGTAACTCCTTGTAACTCTCTCTCTCTCTCTCTGGGACGAGTTTATGGTGCTGCAGTCTGCTGCCATCATACCCTCAAAACCGGTCACCCCTGCTTCAACGCAGCCGAAGTGGTTCAGTCGTGACATCGCTTCGGCTATCCGAAATAGGAAAGTAGCGTATAGGAGGGCGAAGGCCAATCGTTCCCATAAGAACACTGAAGCGTATGTCCGCCTGTGTAGGGAAGTGAAGGCGAAGGTTAGGCTAGCGAAACGTAACGAAGAACTACGGGTGGCAAGCTTCTTAATGAGTACTTTGCGGGAGTGTTCACCAGGGAGGACACCCGCGTCATCCCCGAGCCAGGCGTCAGGCACGAAGGTGCTGGCCTGGATAGTGTTCGATGTACCGCGACAGTCGTTGCCGATAGAATAGACAAACTGAGCGCGTTTAAGGCTCCAGGGCCAGACCAGTTTCTACCCAGAGTGTTGCGGGAAGTGCGCGACCAGGTGGCTCCCCACCTGGCTACAGTCTTCAACAAATCGTTGGAGACGGGCCAGGTGCCTGGTGACTGGAGGGAAGCCAACGTGACCCCTATCTTTAAGAAAGGGGATCACGAAAGTCCAGGGAACTATCGTCCCATTAGTCTCACTTCAGTTGTAGGTAAATTATTAGAGGGGATAATAGCGGATAGGATCGTTGACCATTTGGATTCCTACAAGCTGCTTGGGGACTCCCAACATGGGTTTAGACGGCATAGGTCGTGTCTCACCAACTTGCTCGAATTTTTCGACATCATGTTGGGTGAGTATGATAAGAGTAGGGCGATTGATATATTTTATCTCGACTTTCAGAAAGCCTTTGATAAGGTACCTCACCGCCGGCTAATGACGAAAGTGCGCGCGCTGGGTATCGGTGGGGAAGTAGGTAGGTGGATTGAGAACTGGCTAAAGAATAGGCGGCAGAGGGTTCTAATTAAAGGCGTTAGTTCGGGTTGGGCCTCGGTCACTAGTGGGGTTCCTCAGGGTTCCGTTTTAGGGCCACTGTTGTTTATCATTTACATAAATGATATCAACGGTGGCATCGTCAGTCGGATCGCCAAATTCGCTGATGACACCAAGCTTGGGGCCAATGTTGGGACCCCCGAAGCGATCGAGCAACTGCGTGCGGACCTAGGTAGGATAGGAGAGTGGTCCGAAAAATGGCAAATGCCGTTTAAGTTGGGTAAATGCAAGGTGATGCACATTGGCTACGCCAATCCCAAGTCGGACTACTCGATGTTGGGGAGTAATATCGAGGCGACTGATTTGGAAAAGGACTTGGGTGTGCTAATTAGCAGCGACCTTAAGTTTACGAAACAGTGCGTAGAGGTGGAAAAGAAAGCCCAGAAGCTGCTGGGTTATATCAGGAGGCAATTTCAGTTTCGGAACAAGGAGATTGTGCTCTCGCTGTACAATTCTCTGGTTCGGCCGCACCTGGAGTATGCTGTGCAGTTCTGGTCGCCCACCCTCAGGAAAGATATTGAGAGGCTGGAGCGAGTGCAGGCGATGGCCACAAAGTTAATCCCTTCCGTTAGGCATATGGGCTACAATCGACGCTTACGCGCCCTGAACTTGTTTTCGCTGGAAACTCGGAGGCTGCGCGGTCAACTCTTCGAGGTTTTCAAGCTCTTACGCGGGTTCAACGATGTCGATTTTAGAAGCATGTTTAGTTTAAATGATAACCCAACTCGCAACAATGGTTGGAAGTTGGATTTGAAACGGTTTGGGACTAGTGTGTGTGGGAATTACTTTACGTATAAGATCCCTGACACGTGGAACAGTTTACCTTCAGAAGTTGTGAACAGTTCCTCTGTGGATAATTTCAAAAAATGGTTAGACCAAATCTTGCACACTATTTGAGTGTGTAGAAAATTTTCCGTGGCACCCGTTGCCTTTGGTACCTCCTCGGTATGGGCCGCAAGGCCTTTTAAGGTACTTCTTTTCCTTGTAACTCTCTCTCTCTCTCTCTCTCTCTCTCTCTCTCTCTCTATATATCTATATATATATATATATATATATATATATATATATATATATATCCCGAATTTGAAAACGCATTTATTAATTTCGGACAAACAATAGTATGAATTATCATAATTTATATAGCGAGGTATATGCAATTTATTATTAAAATGGGTGCTTATCATTACTGTGAAGGCAATTATATATATATATATATATATATATATATATATATATATATATATATATATATATATATATATACATATACATATATATATATATATATATATATATATATATATATATACGGTGTATATATATACAGGGCCGGATCTAGAAGTTGCGAGGCCCTAGGCAGATCTAGAAATTGCGAGGCCCTAGGCCTATATATATGAAAATATGGACTTAATTATCGGTACTATACCAGCAATATTAGAATCCCGCATAGACAGAACTATGCCAGCACTTAAAAATTAAACCAAACCAAAATAATCACGCATGGAAATTGTATAAGAAATATAAATAAACCATACAAATAAGTATAAATTTTAATATGAATCAAGATTTGTATCGAAAATATAAGACAATGATTTCTAAGATAATATTATAGGTAATGACTTTCCATAGTATACAAACGTTTTTCATATGTGATGTGTAAGAGATGTTGACATTTCATTGTTTATAATAGTGAGCGATCGACTTATCAGCCTAAATATTAATGCTTTAATATTTGGTTCAGATGCTCCTTGAATATTACAGCAATGCTTTTCTACTTTTCTTCGAGCTAAACTCTTCAATTAATTGAGAATAATCTAATGAATTTGTTATATCGTTTTCTATTGATAACATAGCTAATGATTGCAATCTCGCTTGAGACATGGTGGAACGCAAATATGTTTTAATAAGTTTGAGACGCGAGAAACTTCTTTCAGCCGAAGCAACAGTAACTGGGATGGTTAATACTATTTGAAGTGCAACATAAACATTAGGATAAATCTCACTTAGTTGTTTTTGCACTATATAAACAAGGGCATTTCCGAGATCTGTTTTCTCAGGTATAAACCTGCAAAGTACTTTAAGTTCTTCATAGAGTTCTAAATCATTAATATCACTTGAACAGAACGCGCAAAACGGCTTGAGCGAGGCCCCCTTTGGCGCGAGGCCCTAGGCGATCGCCTAGTTCGCCTATAGCTAAATCCGGGCCTGTAATATATATATATATATATATATATATATATGCTGTAAAGATGTATTCCTGTAAAAATTAACAATAATTCCGATATTCTTATATTCATTCGTATAATTCTTATATAATTCGTATATTTATATAAATCCTTATATTTATATAATCCTTATGTTTATATAATGCTTGTATTTATATAATTCTTATCTTTATATAATCTTTATATTTATATAATCCTTATATTCATATAATACTTATATTTGTATACATTTATATTCATATATTCATTTTTACATAGAGATCAAAATCGCATAAACGCTGACGCGAGTTTAGATGAATTTTTGATTTGCTTTCTATTTTTATTTCTGTCAAAGAATTGGTGAAGTGTTTCTTTTTAAAATTACTTAATAATTTTTTTTAGATTTAGCTTGATAATGAAACCTGATTAAATTCTGCGATGTTCATTTTCTGTAAACATTCTCTCTTCGTTATAAAAGATGAAGTCATGTCTTGCTTAACATTTAATTTTAAATCTTAAGCCTTTAATTTTTGCTCATATGCGTGTTTAAGTGTAATTTATAATAAAATGCATATTTCAATTTCCATTTTTAGTTAACTCGGCAGATCATGATAACATCAGATCGTAAATATGCGGTTTAAGATAAAAATATGGCTCCATCTTCAAATATCTTGCTTATCTGTTCAGACGTTGCCACATCTAAAATATTTACTTTATCTTCAAATATTGTGCAAAAATAATGCAGCCTATTGAGAATAAAAACCAAACAAGTCAACATTAAATAATAATGTCCACAAAATTTGGGTATATAAACCCATGTAATTTTTCAAATTGTTATTCTGATTTGACTGAACTAACTTAGAGGCTGATCATTACTTGTAACATTTTAGCAGTAAACTACAGTAAGAGAAAGTCTTTATCGTCTCCTTCGAGCCTTGCTCTCTTCAGAGAACTTAGTCTTAAATAGAGAAACCATAATTTCCCGATACGTTACAAGAAGAATCGGGGAACCTTCAGAGAATTTAATCAGCTTCACAGAATCCTCCGATCCACTAGAAGAAGAAATCGGATAGTAGTATAAGAGATAACAACTGCGATTCTTTATACGGTACCAGCTACTCCAGAGTAACAAATCCGTTTCTGCCACCTAACCAGAACCCCCGTCAACTTCGAACCGACCGAGGCCATAGACTGAGGGGTTAACATTCCTTTATTACACATTGGGGTGGGTTGGAAAACTTCAATTTAATGAAACATGCTGAAAAAGATGCCCGAATAGTCACTGATTAAGGAATAAGTCATATCTTTCAGAAATATTAATTTCGGTGCTGGCAACTATGAAAAAATAAATTGCGAACAAAGGCCACAAAAGATCCTTTTTAGCATGTTTCCTTAAATTAATTTTTCGCCTCACAGATATGAGGATCTAACAATAAACTCATTTAATGCCAATTGTCTATCAAAAAACCATTAATAAACATTGTTTTTGCTTATTTTAAAATGTAGGACCCATATGTGTATTTGTGTGCCTACATGTGTATCTGTGACCTATCATTTATTTGACCTATCATGTGTTTTCTGATTCAGCATTTCATTTTCTTTTGTTTCAGATTAATAGCATAGCTTACACTGGCCTCTTCTGGTATAACAAGATAAAAAGTGAAGCATTCTGTTTCCGGAACGCCAGCAGAGCTTCCTGGCAACCAACTGCCAACTTGACGATGTATTCAAAGCTAATCTTAAACATAAGCTCATTACTGCAACATTTAGCACTCAAAAATACGCTGAAATTATCGCGGAAGAAGCGAATGATATATATATATATCCGTGCTTCCATTCCAACAATCGACTTCAAAAGCATAGTAATTAAGGTAAAGAGCTTAATTGAGAAGGGACAAGAACTTAGAAAATATCCCATGAGTAAAAGATCTTCCACCACTTATCAAAGTAAATATGATTCCTTCAGAAATTTATTTGACATATATTGCTGCAAGTGCTATGCCTCCGGTTCTCGTAAAAGAAGTGTGTAAATGCGCTAAGGCGGAGAAAATCCCGAATGATGAATGGGAGTTCTGAATTGATCACCATACTGAACGAAAAATGATTATAGGTAAGTTGGACAAAGTGAAAACTTCAAAACTACAACAAATGGAAAACAGGAAATGCAGTTGAATCCTTGTGATATTGGTGAGATCAGCTCTGAAAGTGAAAAAGGTCATCAAAATGAAGATTTCGAATTGAGCGAGTACGAGTTAGATACAGATGCTAGCACTTTTCAAAATCGACACCAATATCCAAAATTATGCAAGGCAATTGATCGATGGAAAATAAGCAACCGTGATGCTTGTTTAATTGCTAATGCTGTCTTAAAAGAGTTTAATCTAATATCTGAAAATACTACGATTGATCCCAGTAAACTACGTCGTCAAAGAACCTTGTGGAGAAGCATAGAAAGAAAGAAGCATGAAGAACAGAATAAAGGAATAGTTTGCCTTGGATTTGGTGGAGCTTCCCTTGAGAAAATACCTGGAAGTTCTTGACGGGCAAACGACAGGACCTAGAAGTTCACAGGGCAAAATCGGCAAGGATCTGAACTTTGATCCAAAGAACAGACCAATTGCAAAATTTCCATCTCTCGCTGGAAAAGTGATGGACTTACCAGAAGAAGTGCTAGCAGATCTCAGCAGTGACCAGCATTGCCTCCATAAGGCGTGTTTATCAATTCAAAACGGTCATGATAGAGGTCCAGCTATCAAATTGTTAGAACCTGCTCAACCTGGGTCTCTCAATAATGCACGGTGGCTGACAAAAGCAAATCGTCTCTTACGTTATTACATGTCGCACGAAAAACCATCAGACACTTCAAAGGACTGCTCATTTTATACTGAACTTCTATGCTCCTGCATGGTTATATATCAAAGCAATCTGGTCTTGCCAGGATGGGGCCAAAAACGTTTTCTTCATGACTGAGCTCTATCAAAAACTACATACAATCGACCAAGACATTATTCGTCCTGTGTTACAAAACAACTGTTACTTTTCTCATCCTGAAAATATCCTTTTATCTGTTATCGCTGACAAGAATAACAATATTCGGCAGTCGAAAAAGTGCTACAAGCGAAAAGGAGTATTTATACCAGGGCGAAATTCGAATGTTTGACAAGAAATCCATCAGGCTCAACTTCTCAGCTTCGACCTACATGGATATGATTGATTGGAACGAAATGGATATTACTGTTCCTTCCTTACTCTCTGATGTTATAAGTAGCACTGATTGCCAAAAACCCATAATTCTTGACACATACCCGTGTTATTCCCAGACAGTTGAAAGAAATGTGAAGAAAATCTCCTCTGCAAATGAAAAAGTCTACGGACATGACGCCCGCCATGGAATGGTTAACCTCAGCAAGAAATCTCGGCTAGAGAATCCAAAAAGGGAAACAAAGTCAGATTTTAAGTGAATCAACAAGAGGATATAATTTAGTGATGAACACATGTTTTGGTTTATAAAAGGAAATACTGTTATAATTTTTAACCAAACTAAATTTGCTTCAAAATTTTGGCTTTTCTTCAAAATTGAGGTCAAAGTTGCGAGACTGCACATATTCATAGGCTATAAAAGTTGGTGTTTTTATGATAGGTGGATACTAGAGCACATGGGCGTCCGGAGGGGGGGGGCAAGAGGGGGCAGTTGCCCTCCCTTGGAAATTTGTGTTTGGTCAATTTCACTGAAACTTACACGATTATAGTTAATCATAGTATCATATAACATAAAAAATGGACTTGACTGGTAGAAAAAAAAATGCACTAAGTACATAAATTTAGCACCGAAAGCAGGCTATGATAAGGGGAGATGACGGTTTTTACTCGTAGTGGTCGCAGTGCATTTTTTTTCTACCTAATAAAGAACTAATAAGAACTAAGAACTAATAAGTTAGTTTTGCCCCCTCTTGCGAAAAATCCTGCGGACGCCCCTGCTAGAGCACCTTTTCAGCCATGTTTCATACTGACAACTAATGTTCGATATATTTTCTCCCCGCCCTATTGCACATACTAACGTATAATAACAATGAAATTTGTTTTGACAATCAGTTTGTGCTATAACTTCGCTTATTTTAGTTCCCTAAAATGATACGGTAAATTATACAGGTCTAATTCAAGTGTCACCTTCCACAATCACGTTCCATTGTTCCATTTCCAGTGGAATCAATAGTCTTTAAATAATAGGGGGGAAATATTATACACTATACAGGGTGAGTCACGACGAAATGTCATAATTTCGGGAGCTTATAGCTGAGGTCATTCGCAGTCAAAAACTTCATATGAATATAGATCCGATTCTTAACGGTTATGGAACTATGGATGTTTGAATGTTTAAAAATAAGAATAAGCGAACAAATAGCTGGTAAAGTTTTTATTCGTGAATTTACAATAACTGTTCGAAATGATTACCCTCGGCCTCGATACACATCGCAGCTCGTCTGTGAATCGCGCGTGTAGCTCGCATTAGTTCATTACGATTGTCCTTTATGAGGGCTGCAGCATCCAAAATGCGACGGAGTAATGCATCTTGTGTTTCCACTTTTCTCTGGTATACCAGCTCTTTCATGCACCCCAACAGATAAAAATCTAGAGGGGTTAGGTCCGGAGACCTGGGTGGCCAATTTTGTGCACCACCATGACCGATCCATTGACCAGGGAAGCGATCATCGAGATGCGTTCTCACTGCACGGCTAAAATGGGGAGGAGCTCCGTCTTGTTGGAAGTACATACGCAATCATGTTGCTAAAGGTACATCTTCTAACAGTGGCGGCATTCGTCTTGCAGAAATCGTAGATAAATGTCACCTGTAAAACCACCTTCGAAGATAAACGGACCAATCAGCTGACCGTAGAGAATACCACATCACACATTGACACTGAACCGATGTTAAAAATTACTTTCCACAATGGCATGAGGATTTATTTCTGACCACACATGTGAATTGCGGGTGTTGTTGACACTGTCGCGGGTAAATTGAGCCTCATCACAGAACAAGACGTATCGATGCAACTGTCGATCGGCATTGAACCACTTACAAAATTCCGGCCGTCGGGCACGATCCCCAGGTTGGAGGTGCTGAACGCGCTGTACGTGGTATGGATACATGCCTTCTTCGTGTAACTTCTACATACTCTCGTTTGAGGAACTCTAAGACGTGTGGAAATCCTTCGCTACTAATATGAGGACTCCGCTGTACCATCTGAATAATGTTTTCTTGTTCAGCCACATCTTGTTGTACCAGACGCTCAAATAAAACAGTAACGCTAGGAAATGAACCGCTCTCTCTCGCGATCTCTGGAAAACGTTGCTAAACACTCGTCGATCCGTAATTCTTCGATTTGGAAAACGTTGCTGGTATTCAGCGACAGCAGCAGCAGTATTTCCATCACAAAATCCATAAACATACACCATATTTGCATATTCGGCATTTGAAAACGTAAAAAGCATACTGAACTCACAAAACATCAACTGCACGCTGTGAAACACAACACTCTACTGCGTGAGTGCGTAGTTAGTTCGGTTCAGTAAGTAACTATCAATTCAGTTCAAGGTCACGCATGCGGATGCTTGAAATTCAAACATCCATAGCTCCATAACCGTTAAGAATCGGATCTATGTTCAGATGGAGTTTTTGACTGGGAATGACCTCAGCTATGAGCTCCCGAAGTTATGACATTTCGTCGTGACTCACCCTGTATAATTAAATATCATGCTCATACACACACACACACACACACACACACACCACATATATATATATATATATATATATATATATATATATATGGCTTCAGGCGGGTAGATCATGCCTGTCACAGCTACTAGACCACCAGGAGAAAATATTAGGAACATTGTGTCGAGGACAAAACATTGATGTAATATATACTGACTTTGCTAAAGCCTTCGATAAATGTGACCATGGAATCATAGCACACAAACTTAAGGATACAGGAATTACTGGAAAGCTAGGAAGGTGGATATTTAATTTCTTGACGCAAAGAACGCAAAGAGTGGTGGTAAACGGAGTTAAATCGGAAGTCTCGGAAGTCTCGGAAGTTGTGAGCTCTGTCCCACAAGGGACAACAGTCTTAGCTCCCTTGCTGTTCATAATAATGATTGCAGATATTGATGCAGATATTAAGGACAGTATTGTATCATGCTTCGCACATGACACAAAGATATGTAAGGAAATATTGAACGAAGATGACATAAGAAAACTACAAAACGACATTGAAACATTATTCCAGTGGGCAGAAGACAACAATATGAAGTTCAACAAAGAAAAATTCCAACTTCTAAGATATGGTAATAAAAAGAGCTACAGAAAAAAGGGTACAAAACTCCGCGAGCCAAACAGATAACACCAAATCCACAAGTCAGGGATCTTGGAGTAATAATGTCGTCGGATGCAGAATTCAGAGAGCACTATAAAATCAAATTCACAACGGCTAGAAAAATAATGGGAATCATCTGGAGGAGCTTCCGCAGCAGAAACGCAAACATCATGCTCAAATTATGGAAGAGTCTAGTCCTACCAATAATTGAGTATTGCTCAGTACTCACAACCCCACACAGAAAAAGAGACATTGCGAGCATTGAAGCTATACGAAGGACTTTTACGTCTAAGATAGAGGAAACGGAAGGTGAAGACTACTGGTCTCGACTACAATCCCTGGAACTCTACCCTCTTGAAAGAAGGCGCGAGCGGTACACAATAATATACATATGGAAAATACTTGAGGGCTCTCTCCCTAACCTCAGAAATGAAATAGAAACAAACTGGAATGAGAGAAGAGGCAGATTTTGTACGGTCCCAGCTGCGGTGGGACAAGGAGCCATGAAAACGAGGATTGAAAATACCCTCAGAATACGGGGCCCAAAGCTTTTCAATGTCCTTCCAAAAGAAGTGAGGAATCTCCAGCACACCGACCAGAATAACTTCAAGAACCAGCTGGACAGATTCTTGTGCAAAGTCCCTGACCAGCCATGCGTGGCTGGCTACGAGGGCAGGAGGCGATCAGAGAGCAATTCCCTCCTTCACCAAGTCCCGCAAATGAGGCGGGATGCTGCAGAGGGGTCGACCGCAGGTCGATCCTGAACCGTCGTTCAAACTCAACAAAAGTAACAAAAGTAAAAGTATATATATATATAATATATATATATATATATATATATATATTATATATATATATATTATTATATATATACAGGGCGTCCCAAAAAAATGTATACACACTTTAAATACTTATAAAGGCAGTGTTTATTAAAATACATTTCATTTTCAAAATGTAATAGAATCTACAGACATTATTTAATTGTTTTGTCAACGCCTGTTTTCAAACTGACGTCCGTTCTGGTCCAGGCACTGCTGATAACGCGAAGCAATGGAATCGCAAACATCACGAAACATTTCGTTTGGTATTTGTGTGCATTCTCGTTCAATGGCTGCTCTCAATTCAGCGACTGTTGCAGGTTTTATAGCGTAGACTTTGTCTTTTAAGTATCCCCATAAAAAAAGTCTAGTGGTGTGAGGTCTGGTGAACGCGGAGGGTATTCTACGAAACCCCTTCGTCCAATCCACATCCACATCGTGCCAAGTACCACTCGCAATACTCCACTCTTCGGTCCGGATCATTCATTAATAGCATGGACTAATCTTCGAATGTAACTTTTCCATTGACAGCGCTTGAAAATGCGTTGGACAGACGATTCTGAAATTCCTACCTCACGACTCGCTTGCCGCACAGATTTTCTTGGACTTTGGTGATACGTTTCCAGTACTCTTTCTTGCTTTGTGGGGCTTGTCGATGTCCGTGGTCTTCCGAAACGCTTCTTGTGGACATTCTGAACAGTTCCATCGGCTTCAAACTTATCTCTAATTCGAGTGATGGTAAGTCGCGTTGGTGGATCTGTTTGAAACTCCTCTTAAACTGTCTTTGCACTTCAACTGCGTTTTCACACTTCCAGTAGCATTTTAGAATGAATTTCCTTTGTTCAAAGCTTAGTCTGACTGCCATTATTAATTCTAATGGGTTTAACTTGGAAAGAAAGAAACATCAATTGAGCTATCAGCTGTTAAAGTGTGTATACATTTTTTTGGGACGCCCTGTACTATATATATATATATATATATATATATATATATATATATTATATATATATATATATATATATATATATATATATATACTGTGTATATACATATATATATATATAAAATTTTCTAATGAATTTTGTATTTTACATTATTCAACGACGAATGCTGACACATAATTCCATAAAACGTGTTGCAACGTCAGTGATGAAATGAATTCTAGGTGCAACAAGGCTGGTCTCGTGATACAAATATTAAGAAGAGTAGACAAAAATAAAGTAAATATTTACTGAAAACATCACAAACACACGACCATCTTGATGTTTCTTGAATGTGAGTCGCTTCATTTTATCCACATTTGCCATTCGCATGTGTGTGTAAATTGGAGTCGATTTGATAAATAAGGTACAAGACGTAAACAATCTAAATTTAATACATGTACGTATATTCGTTTATGTGTGGTGTGTGTGGTGTGTGTGTGTGTGTGTGTGTGTGTGTGTGTGTGTCCTATAAAAGTGAGGCAAAGAGGTAACTTATTGTTTTCTGTAATTTAATGATACCCTAAAATCTGCAAAGTAATATTACTCCCATTTGATTCAATATATTAAGTTAATTGCATTTACATCATTTAATATCTGTGCAATATGTTTCAGTAAAAGATTGTAGTCATTACGGAAGGAGTATCACTGAGTGAGGGATGGGTTAGGAGATCCGGGGGTAAAGGGTATTTTACTATGGGCATGTGTTATAAAATGAAATACGTAATAAAATTTGTTTTATCATTCATTATGTTTACGTCTAACATTATGCTCTAATTACGGGCATATTGTACTTCCAAGCTCGGAATTACGATTACATAACCTCCAATTCGTCTGCCCTAAGTGACCCTCCCCCTCTCGGCATGGGCATGGGAATTTTTTAATCTTTGCTCTTTTTTTTCTGTTGAAGAGAGCGTGTCTTCCTGCTCAAATCGCCCTCACAGTTTTTATATCCAATCATTTGGCTTTATCTCAATCCCCTTTGAGCCATGTAATTGCCGATGTATAAGATATATACACACACTCGTGTGTGGTGTGTGTGTGTGTGTGTGTGTGTGTGTGTGTGTGTGTGTGTCACCGATAAACTAGAAAATATTAACCAAGATATTCTAAAAATAGCTCTAATAAAAGACCATAAAAATAAAGGAAGGGTATACAGCGGTAGAATCAATCAAGAGAAATCCGAAATATTTCTATAGCCTCCCCAAAAAGGAAAGAAGCACCAAAGAACCCCTGAAAAACGCACTTATTGATGATCTACACGAGATTTCGGAAGTTTTACGTGCTCACTTCGAATCAATTTTTTGTGACTTAAAAATAGATAGTGAGATATGCGACTATCATTCATTCTTTAAAGGAACAAGAGAAGAGCACCAAATAGACTTTGATTTCAATCCGGAGGACATAGCCTAGACAACAGGACACGTAAAATCATACTCAGCTGCAGATCCGGACAGCTGGAATGCCATCCTGAATAAAAATAGTTTACGGACTACGAGTATTCTTCCCTGGTTGTACTTATCAAGTGCTTTGCAAAATATGTATATGTGACATCATTGTTTGCGTTATTTTACAGAGCACAGTTGATACTGTAATGGTAATCAAGAAGCCAACGCGAGAGGTGGAGCAACGAGCCTGATCTCCGTGAAGTGAGGAATCACCACACGGAACGAGCGAATGGTGAAGAAATCATGCACGGAGAATAATCTATCAATAGATAAAGTAATTAAGTATTGGCACACTATACCAAATAGTTAGTCCGAGTGTATTATAGGGTTAATCTAACTGTACCACAGTTCCACTAACCATCCTTATTCCTCTGAGAAAATCATAAATAATTAAAGCAATTACAGATGGGTTAGATTAAGGATAGTTGGATTAACCATTTCGTATAATTTGCAACTAGTTAAATATATATCTAATAGTTTTAACCAAAAGATTTCTCCATGTGAAGACGAGATAGAAGATCACTGGACACAGGAGAAATAGTGGACATATTGAAAAGAAGGAGTATTGTTCTAGGAGAAAGAGATCAATCACTATTAAAGAAAGAACTACAGACCTGCCTCCCCAACATCACATCTGACTTATATTTTCGAGTGAGGCTTAGAAAAAATCTACTATCTACAGAAAAAAAAAGGGGAACTTCATTGAGAGCAAGCGTGAATTTAGAGCCGGCATATCATCAATCACAAGAAGATTACTATATAATAATATCAATGGTGCTCTGTAAAACACAAACTATGATGACAGATACGAACAACCAGGGAAAAAGTCTATAAACTGAATCATGTTTACTTATAAAAAGTAAATAGAAATAACTCCGTACCATCTTTTGCTAATGATACACAAATCAGCAGACAAATTAAGACAACAGACGACATTGCAGCTCTGCAAGAAGATAAAAATAATGTTGATGGTCGGAGAATAATATGAAATTTAACACCAAAACTGTTTCAACTCTTGAAATAAGGAAAAAAGGAAGGGTTAAAATCAATGGAATACTATACTCCAAATGGACAGAAGATCCAGATAATAAACCAAAAAATACCAAGCTCAAGAGAGTAATTTTCTCCTCCACCAAGCAACAACTACAGTCGGGGCTTCGAGTCTGACCTGCGCGAGATGAAATATGAACCGCGAAACAAAAACAGATAAATATATATATATTATATATATATATATACATATATATATATATATATATATATAAAACTAATTAAGAAACAAAATGAAAAATGGCCAATTAAAATAAAATATTACAATAGTTAATGAGAAAAAGGGGTACAAGTAAGATATATGTGTTTTGGTTTTAGTTTAGTAAATGTAAAACAGACATTAATGAGTTTTTCTTAACTTTTACTTTCGCGAATTGCCAACAATTTCATACGGATATCCTTCTTTTTTTTTTCAAGACCCCGGTACCTCAGTGGTTACGGTGGCGGACTCTGAGCGGTGAGGCTCTGGTTCGCTCCCCCTGCTGGCTATTGGGTTGGGTTGAGTTGGTCGCTCACGCTGTTAACGCTCGGGCTAAAGGTGACGACCTTTAGGGCACACTCACCTCCACGTAGCAGAGAAATGGGCTTCCTGGTCGAAAGCTTACTCCTTTTACACATCGGATGGGGGAATAGTATTCGTTCGGTGAGCTGCTGTTTACAGTAACAATAAAACAATATGAATTAGGAAAACTAACTAAAGCTAAACAAATTCATTAACATATTGTTAAATATCAACAAAGATGGAAGATAAATTGTAAATTTTAACAATATTTTCTATTGAAGTTGTAATACAGTAAATGTTGTTGTTTACTGGTTGAGGTTTTACGATTTGCATGAATATGCGTGTCACACTGTTTCTATTCATACGCATGATCTCTTATTGAGCCTCCAGTTTACGTTTCCACGGCAATAGTATACAGACAATTCTAGGTTTTGATATACCTGTTGTTTGTTTTGAAAATACTCAAAGATAGTGACTAGTTTTCGAATTGTTTTGAGGGTTTAAATTTAGTTTGGTTTCTGTTAAGATCCAATCGGATTTACAATCTCAGAAATGGACTGTTCGGTCAGATTTTAAGTCGGTTGTATCAGTAATTGCGTAGTTAAGAGTGTGTACTTTATTTTACGGTATTTTGTGAATCAGTTGAATAAGTACATACGGTTCTGGACGGAGTTATTTTGTTAAAATGGTTTGGTTCAGATATAAACCTAATTATTTTTATATCAAACGGTTCTGACTATCCTGAACAACAATTCCATTTTGCGAGAGGTTCGGAGGGAATATCAGATTTAAAGTCCCTTGTGAAGAATGGGTACCGATCTGATAATTCAAGACCTTGAATGAGGGGCCCCTAACTCAAACATATATTGCTCCCTTATGCCAAGTTCCTTTGTATGAAAAAATCCAGATGTGACAGGAGCTTGCAGTGAAGGAAGAAGAAAGAAAGGGAGAATCAGTTCCTGCAGAGGAAGGAATCAGTTCTGGTAATGGGCGTTTCTTTGGACTGGATACATTACACGTGCGGTTCTTCTTCTAATTAATCCTGACATTCGCTGGAGTGTGATTGTAAAATGGAGACAGAAGAAGATATCATCAAATAATGAGTGTAAAGACAGCCTCAATGAGTACAATGTAATGTCTTTTTTTTTTTAATCACTCAACTAACCAGTCGTTAAGTACCAGTAATCTAATTCGCCCCAAACCTAAGTTCTTGCTGTCAGTCAAGTCCCCCGTAATCAAGAATCAGGTTTCCCTCGTGCTACGACGAAATATCACTTCAAATGGTTTGACGTTACCAAATGGTTTGGTAACATCACAAAAAGAACTCCGTGTACCAAAATAAAAACCAGATCAATTCAACATATCATCGCAACTAAACCAATATTAATTATGTTATTAATTTAAAACCCCGCTAAAATTCGATATAAATAAATTACTTACAACAATCCTAAGCTAATTAAATAAATAAATAGCTTTTAATATTGCCTCAAACTAAGCAAGTTTATAATTACTAAAATTTGTTTTCTGCCATTCCAACTCTGGAAATAATTACTTAAAACTTCCTTGTTACTTCTTCGCTTTTAAGAAATGGCTGAAAATGGCAATAGCAAAGTTTTCGGGAGATTATTATAAAATTTCGATAATTTAGAGGCGTTTTTGCGTGGAAAAGAGAAGTAATTATTGTTTTATATTTTTATTTTATTATATTACGCACAATATGCATATTATAACATGTTTGTACGTACAGTTTCGGGATAAAAGTTCGACTAGAAATAAAATTTCCAAAAGACATGAAAAATTACTAATTAGTACAATTTTTTTTAAATTTGAGTATTTTGTCGTTTTTGGAGACTAATAAAATTTCAAAAGCAAAACAGAGTCATTAACGGTTAGTAATTTTTGTTTATACTTTTTAGATTTGTTTTGTTTTTAGGTGAACTTTTTTCCGGAAACTGTGCATCCTTTAATGTATACTGTATAATGTAGACAAAGTCAACTAAACACTATAACCACGTCAGGCGTTCACACTATGGAATCACTTCTAGCCGTAAATATCATTTTATTTGCACTAGATTCTGGTTCTTGTTGTTTTTTGTTGTTTTTTCCTTTAATAAGTATTTATCTGACGAAGAGGCGGATGACGTCAGAAGGACAGATTACGTCATAGAGAACGACAGTCTGGTTGTAAAGGCGTATCCATCATGTTTGTTCATTCTTATTGTGCGTGTGAGTAAATTTGGATAAGAAGAAAGGGTAAACATGGCTTCAGAGTTACGACACGTTATCGGATGTTATCGGATGTATAGTTAACTGATAACTAAATTTTATTACCGTATCTCACTCATTTAACGTAATAGCGAACAAGCGATGATCGCAATTTCGGTGTGTGTACAAACGTTATGTCAACGTAAGAAAACTTTGTTAAGTTTGCTTACGAAGGGTCGACTTACTTATAGGACCTTTCAACCAATTCTCTCGCGTTAACAATTTTCGTCGCTTCTAATGGACACACCTTCGATAAAGAGAATTTTAGTGGAAAGAATGGCCTTCCGTAAGCATTGGAAGCCGCATAAATGCTTTATGTTTGGCGTAAAATTCGGAATGGTTGACATAAAGGGGGATTATATATAATAAAGTTGTCTCATACAGTCTTTATGGGTAATTGATAAATGTCTATTTATCTTTCATTCCTTCATTGTTAATAGAAAACTGCTTATATATATATATATATATATATATATATATATATATATATATATATATATACAGTATATATATTTTTTTTAACTGCAAACAACACACAGTATAATTAATGTAAAGAACGACGCTTGTATAGAAGAACGTTCCGCACAAGATGAGGAGGGAGAACGAACAAATGAAAAATGAGGTAACCACCCGGGATCTTCCGATTGCCGGTCAGATATGCTATCCACTACACCTGACCGGCAATCGGAAGATCCCGGGTTCGATTCCCGGGAGGTTACCTCATTTTTCATTTGTTCGTTCTCCCTCCTCATCTTGTGCGGAACGTTCTTCTATACAAGCGTCGTTCTTTACATTAATTATAGTGTGTTGTTTGCAGTTAAAATGTATATATGTGCGGCATGCGAAGGTGCCCCCTCAGGGCATTGGTTTCTGCTCATATGTAGGAGAATTACGACTTCTGATTAATCGAGGCCCATGGTGTAGTGGATAGCATATCTGACCGGCAATCGGAAGATCCCGGGTTCGATTCCCGGGTTCGATTCCCGGGTGGTTACCTCATTTTTCATTTGTTCGTTCTCCCTCCTCCTCATCTTGTGCGGAACGTTCTTCTATACAAGCGTCGTTCTTTACATTATATATATATATATATATATATGTATAGAAACGACGTAAGTATAGAGGAGCGTTCTGCACACGAGGAAGAGAAATACCGAACAAATGAAAAATGAGGTGACCGCCCGGGAATCGAACCCAGGATCTTCCGATTGCCGGTCAGATATGCTATCCACTACACCACGGGCCTCGATCAGTCAGAAGTCGTAATTCTCATACATAGGGCAGAAACCAATGCCCTGAGAGGGCACCCTCGCAAATCGTGAATATGTACATTTAACTGCAATGACCACGCAGTATATTAATGTATAGAAACGACATAAGTATAGAGGAGCATTCTGCACACGAGGAAGAGAAATAACGAACAAATGAAAAATGAGGTGACCGCCCGGGAATCGAACCCAGGATCTTCCGAAAGCCGGTCAGATATGTTATCCACTTCACCACGGGCCTCGATCAGTCAGAAGTCGTAATTCTCATACATAAGGCAGAAACCAATGCCCTGAGAGGGCACCCTCGCACATTTAACTGCAGTTAAATGTACATATTCACGATTTGCGAGGGTGCCCTCTCAGGGCATTGGTTTCTGCCCTGTGTATGAGAATTACGACTTCTGACTGATCGAGGCCCGTGGTGTAGTGGATAGCATATCTGACCGGCAATCGGAAGATCCTGGGTTCGATTCCCTGGCGGTCACCTCATTTTTCATTTGTTCGTTATTTCTCTTCCTCGTGTGCAGAACGCTCCTCTATACTTACGTCCTTTCTATACATTAATATACTGCGTGGTCATTGCAGTTAAATGTACATATTCACGATTTGCGAGGGTGCCCTCTCAGGGCATTGGTTTCTGCCCTATGTATGAGAATTACGACTTCTGACTGATCGAGGCCCGTGGTGTAGTGGATAGCATATCTGACCGGCAATCGGAAGATCCTGGGTTCGATTCCCGGGCGGTCACCTCATTTTTCATTTGTTCGTTATTTCTCTTCATCGTGTGCAGAACGCTCCTCTATACTTACGTCCTTTCTATACATTAATATACTGCGTGGTCATTGCAGTTAAATGTACATATTCACGATTTGCGAGGGTGCCCTCTCAGGGCATTGGTTTCTGCCCTATGTATGAGAATTACGACTTCTGACTGATCGAGGCCCGTGGTGTAGTGGATAGCATATCTGACCGGCAATCGGAAGATCCTGGGTTCGATTCCCGGGCGGTCACCTCATTTTCATTTGTTCGTTATTTCTCTTCATCGTGTGCAGAACGCTCCTCTATACTTACGTCGTTCTATCTATACATTAATATACTGCGTGGTCATTGCAGTTATATATATATATATATATATATATATATATATATATATATATATACCCTAAATACTGTAACGACTAACTTCTGCTTAACAATTTCGTACGTTTTTGTAAGAAACTTTGACGTAACTTGTGTGTAACTTTGCCCAGTAACGTTTTCTATTTCATAATTTATTTTTTGTCATTAACCTTTCCACTGAGGAATAAAATTGGCTGACGATAAAGATACGTTTAGCGCTGATTCATATTAAATGATAGTTTATAAAAATATTTTTATAAAATATCAGATTCACGACAATGAATTTTACACCTTAGGTAATTTGCATCTTGGGTAAATTACTGATTATTAAGTTAGGTTAGGTTAGGTTTAGGTTATTATTTTGAACTCTAAAAAAGATTATTGTCGCGAATTTTAAATTTTACAATATTTTGTTTGACATGTTTTCATATCTACACAAAAATAATATCTATTTTTAGACCGACTATGCATAATCATCGGTGACTCAAATGTAAAAATCTAGACAAAGTATTACAGCGGAAAACCAAACTGGTGTTATATAACCCCCCTTCTGATTATATTCAAGAACAAAATACTACAGAAAAAAACAACCTAAATAAATTCCTTCCACATCTGGTATGAAATTATTTGAGTTCAATTACAACACCCGAGATGCTGCTAGCAACTGGTGACAGCGTAGGACCGAAACATATGGATATTAAGTGGCTGCTACAATACTGTTAGTTTATAGACTACTGTTCATAGTCATGCGTGATTCATGGGTCAAAGTTTTATAGATAAAATACAGCATGGCCGAATATTTAATTATTCAATTACGTCATCAGTGAGTGAAAGGGTAAACCTTTACTTAACTTTTCCATGTGTAACTTTCTCGTAACAAAAACGTGCTTAAACAATATTTTCGAAGGAAAACCGAGACAAACAAAGCGGCAAATTAGTAATTTGCTCATCATTCACGGCATAAGCAATACTTAAAAATAAATAAAAATAATAATTAAAACAATATTATATATATATATATATATATAGAGAGAGAGAGAGAGAGAGAGAGAGAGAGAGAGAGAGAGAGAGAGAGAGAGAGAGAGAGAGCGCTTTGAAAATTAAAACATATGTCTAAACACCTTTTGTTCCCACATTTGAAACACTCATGGTTTCATTTAAGGCTGCGATTTACTTCTGAATAGTTTTAAAGATTTAAAATGTTAGGTATGATGTTGCATTATGACCTTCATCTAACTGAAGGTAACTGAAAAAACTTACTTTACTAAATTTAACAACAGCCAATCATACTCGTACATTTCTGAACTACATCAAGGAAACTGAACATGTAAGTATAGGAACTCGGACCCAAATTTACAGGTTACCAAACTTCACTATGTATTTATCAATTTCTACTTAATCTATTCGATTCCAATAAACTATTCTACGAGGGTGAATCAATATATTTTGCCCCACCTTTTTTTTTCTTTCCAAGTTTCCCTGTAAGTTCCAGAAATTTTGTACACAAGTAGTTACATAACTGTTTTACAAGTTTTTATTTTTCCACATAGTCTCCATCCTTTTCTACGGCTTTCCTCCACCTCGAAACAAGGGCCTTTATTCCTTGCTGGTAAAAGTCCGCTGGGTTCCGCTCGAGCCACCTCTTAACCTCCTCAACAACCTCATCGTCACTGAAACTTTCTTCCACGAATAGCATCCTTCATTAGCCCAAACAAATGGAAGTCTGAAGGTGCAGGTTTGGGCTGTATGGAGGGTGGGGTAACACAGTCAAGCGCATTTTTGTGATGGCCTCTCTTGTTTGCAAACTGTTGTGTGGTCTTGCGTTATCGTGCAAAAGAAGGACGTCTTCCAGGTTTCTCTCCGGTCGAACTCGCTTTATGTGTCTCTGGAGTCTTTATAGGGTAGCAATATATGCCTCTGAGTTGATTGTTTGTCCTTTCTTCATAATGCCCACCAGAATCACCCCTTTCATGTCCCAGAAGATGGTGGCCATAACCTTTCGTGCAGAGGGAGCCATTCTGAACTTTTTCTTGCGTGGGGAGTCTGCGTGATGACACACCATGGATTGGCGTTTTGTTTCAGGTTCAAAGTGGTGTACCCAAGTCTCATACCCAGTCACAACTCGTGAAAGGAAGTCATCCCCTTCTGTCTCGTATCGAACCAACGACTCGGAAGCAATTTCATTTCTTTGGGCTTTGTGATCTTCAATCAGTTCGCGAGGAATAAACTGTGAACACACTTTTGAGTATCCCAGTTGCTGAATTATCATATTCAGACTGCCTTCACTAATTCCTAGCTCTAGTGATAGCTCCTTGTATGTGACGTGCGGATTCGATCGAATGATGCTGTTAGCATGTTGCACAGTGTGAGATGTCACAGCTGATGCCGGGCGACCGCTGCGTGGCTCATCATCAAGGCTGGCTCTCCCTCCCTCCGATGATCTCACACGTTTAGACCAGCGTCCAACTGTGCTTCGATCAACAACAGCATCTCCGTAAACGTTTTGTAGACGTTTGTAAATATTTCCAACTGTTTCCTTCTCTGCGGTTACGAACGCGATTACAGCTCTCTGTTTACGACGCACATCACTGTCAGACGCCATTTTCGAAACTTAGTTAACCATCGGTTTTATACAAGGGCGTTTAAAAGCGGTTTTATACAATGAGGGGAGGTTCAAACTGGAAAAATCCGGTTATGTGAAGCGCAGAAGGTTCAAACTTACAGCCCAAAAGACATTTCAGCCCCATAGCCTATTATTTAGCTAAGAAAAAAGGGTGGGGCAAAATATATTGAGTGCCCCTAGTACGTAGCAATAAGTGTTTATAATACAAAACAACTATCTATAATATAGGCCATAGTCCAGAGCATTTTTTAAACTTTTCCCACTGGGCGACAAAGACAGATCGGGAAGTGGGGGGGGGGGGGGGTTGAGGCAGGGGTGTGCTGCCAATTTCTTCACAATCGGTTCTGATACAGATAGGGGTGTAAATCGGCGAGCGCCAATGGCGCGAATCATTAAGCTAGGGGGCCTGGGGTGAGTGGTAGCTCCCCAGCGGGGTCCGGGGCAGAGCCCCGGAAGCCAACGCAGTTTAGCTTTTCCAAACAGCATTTTGTAACATTTTGACAGAAATTATTTAACATATTCTTTATACTCACTAATGACATAATTATCTAAAAATAAACAAATTTTTCATCAAAAAATACATAAATATTGAAACGACCACTGCTTGTGATACTACCTATATTTTTTCTATAAAATCCTATAAAAATGAAAAATGTTTAGATATAAATAAATTTCTACTGACTGTTAAATATTTGTTAAAAACAAACAAACGGTTCGGTGATCCAATCAAAATTTAACAACCGGTTCGGGCGAACCGGACCGAACCGGTCCCAGCACACCCCTGGATTAAGAATACTATGGATCCGGATGTTCCCTAATCAGGCCACCATCTTCGTGTGATTTGAAATAACACTAGCATTATCCATATATAAATATTCAATGTAAATTTCATATTTACATTTAGGATAAACAGTTCTAACTGTGGCATATGTGCATGTATTATATGTATTTATATGGCTTCCAAGACAATGCTCCCAAGACAATTTTATTTTTACAAATTTTGAAAATTCCTTGTCGCCCAGTACCCTAAAATTTCATTTAGTGGGCGACAAATTTTCTTCACTGGGTGACATTCATGTCGCCCACTCACTAGGTTAAAAAAATGCTCTGCCATAGTCAACCAAGATTTAAAATAGTTTTTAAAGAGTAATGATCCGTGCACCTTCTCACGTAAGCCGTGAACTGACCTCAGCAAGACCAACGCGCATGCGCAGATAAAGATCTCAGAAATACTTCCAAAGATATTTTAATTCAAATGTAAATATATAACATAGGTTCTTCGTTTATAATACAACAATCCACAAGACCCGATTTTTCTTATGTAGAATTTAAATCTGAATCTATTTTCTTCTATGGTATTTCTTGTGTAAATTGATATTAACAGAGATATAAGCAATTTTTGGATCGATTAAAATCGATTGAAATAGTATGATATTAATAACACTGGTCGATAAAAATCGAACTTTTTTCTCTCATCAAAGATGTATAGACACTTTTCTAGACCAGATTTGTACGCTGATTCCAAATCTGTTTTCATTTTTCCTCTAGCACATCTAGTTATCGAAATATGACTGGTATTAATTTCAGCACAATTTATCGTAAAAGTACAACTTTATTCATAAAAAGAAATGTACACAACCTAAAAACGTTGCGAGTACGATTTTATTTTGTAAACTTTGTCCGGATCGTCGCGGTATAACATCCAGCAGTAGTCTGCCAGCATACTTTCGTTCCAGAAACCTTGATAGCGATTTTCCATTGACTGGATGTCTTGATGGAAGCGTTCTCCCTGTTCGTCACTCACCGCGCCAAGGTTTTCGGGAAAGAAATCTAGCTACGAATGTGAAAAATGTATTTTCAAGGACATGCGACAGCCCATTTTTTCATATGCATCGAGCAGTTTCTGAACTCCATCGTTGTATGTGGGAGACTTGTGGTTACCCAAGAAGGTTCCACAAATCTATTTGAAAGCTTGCCATGCTTTTAGTTCTAAGGCAGTGGGCCAGTGAGGCTTTCTTCAAAGCCTTCATCCTGCAGAACCTCGCTGATTTGGGGTCCCACAAAGACTCCCTCCTTCAATTTCGCGGCACTGATGTTTGCAAATTTCTCAACAAGGTATCGAAACCCTCTCAAATTCGCCTTACCCATCGCTTTCACAAAATTTTTCATTAAACCGAGCTCAATGTGGAGGTGGCAGGAAAATCTTTGGATCAACTAAAGGAACACGCTGGACACTGCCCGTTAGGGCGGAGTGAAAAACTCATTTTTCGAATTTTCAAATTGGCTAGTGTGGAAAATGTGTGGAGTAGTGAGGAAATAAGCTGGTATAAATTTAAAATCATAACATTAATATCTTCAGGTGCCACAATGACCTTCAATATTGAAAAAAATTGAAAAAAATTGAAAAAAGCAGATTTTAACCAATAATTACAGAAGAGTCCACGATGCACAATAGACAAGAATTTATTCACACTTGTATAAAAATAGCTCAGTCAACCTTTAAAAAAAGTTTCTATTCTCTAAAAACAGTTTTCTATAGTCAGCTCACTCAGCTGTCACGTGAGTACCTCGGTTCAGTGTAGCTGTCGCTCTCGTAGCAGGTGGGTGTTCTGTTGTTGGCGTTACTCAGATAGTCTAAACTATATTTCTTATATATTTTGCATTTCTGTATTGTGTTGCCCTAAGTTTGCCATGTACTATTAACTGAAATTAACATATAATTGATATTAGCTCTTTCTTTTTCAGATTTGTATACTTTCAAAATGTCTCGAGTTTGTGCAAAATCAACCAGGGCCTCAACTGAGTGCCCCATGTTTGGTATGGGGGAAGATTTGTGGCACAGGAATCTTCCTACATACGAAGGAGTTTTTAAATATTACTTGTTTGTAAGAAACGATTTGAAACAGAATACTAATAAAGATCCTTCAATATCTCAAATATTAGAACAAGTTGTTGATAAATTGAAAACAATTTGGGAAAGTGCTTCCGTCCCAATTCTGTCAGACAGGCGAATTGAAACAATGTTCAGAAGCTACCACGAAAAGTATCGTGTCATTATGAAGCCATACCAAAGCAGAAAAAATTCTGAAGCTTACAAAGCAAAGATTGATATGTTCAAAAAAGAAGCACACACGAAACTTTTTGACATTGCAGCGTGCAAGTGCAAAGTACTAACACAATGTTCTTGTCCCAAAGAAAAAACGGTTCCAAAGGAAGAAGTGACGTTCCTCTTAGATCAAAGGAGTGAAAGAAAACTGTTTATTGATAGAGTAGATATTACACTCTCAAAGAAAAAAGCATCTACGTTGCTAAGAAAGCAAAAGAAGCTGTGAGGCTCACCAAAGAATCTTCACAGGAGAAATTGCAGGATACAAATGTTGAATTATCATCATCG
The DNA here is from genome assembly GCA_023014485.1 of Bathynomus jamesi. Lineage (NCBI taxonomy): Eukaryota > Metazoa > Arthropoda > Malacostraca > Isopoda > Cirolanidae > Bathynomus > Bathynomus jamesi. Next base: position 121,574 of record JAJOZX010005948.1, read on the forward strand.
ACATCAAATAGTGAAAGTGAATCTGGCGAAATATCAGACGATACATTTCCAGAGCCAGTTAGCTCGAAGAGAAAGCTCGAACAACCTGAAGAACAATTATTCAAGAAAAGGAAAACTACAAATCTACCTTCAGTGGCTACTGCTTGTGACAGGACTGCAGTTTCAGATCGAGCTGCAGCATTCATTGTTAGTGCAGTATTGCAAGATATTGGAGAAGTTTCTATTGACAATACATCTGAAGTAGTGGATAGGAGTAAAATCAGAAGAGAAAGACAAAAGAAGAGATCAGAAATTATGAAAGATCAAAATCAGGTCCCAATCAGAGGAATCTATTTTGATGGTCAAAAGATTCTACACTCTTCCAAGAAAAAAAAGAGTCCAAAGTATATCAGAAGAAGGTAACAGAAGAACATATCACTTTAGTGAGAGAACCTGGTTCAGATTATTTGGGCCATTATTCTGTGAATTCTGGATCAGCTGAAGAAATATGTAAAGGAATGTTTGAGTATATTGGAAATAATGACATGAACCTGGAAAACCTTGTTGCCATTTGATGCGATGGTGCAGCAGTCAACACTGGAGAAAAGGGAGGCATTATAAGGCTTATAGAATTGAAGCTGAAGAAGCCAGTTCAACATTTAGTGTGCCAGCTCCATGCCAATGAATTGCCATTACGCCATTTAGTTGCAAAGCTGGATGGAAAAACATCTGGCCCCCGCGGATTCACCGGTCCTATTGGCAGGGAATTAGAGAACTGTGAGTCTTCCTATTGTCGAGTTTGAAAGGATTGATGCTGAGGAACCAACTGTAGACTGTGAAGATCTTAGCACCGACCAGAAATATCTAATTGATATTCATCAGGCCATAACAAAGGATATTGCTCTCCAGATCTTGCTCATCGTAGTCCAGGCAAAATGGCACATTCACAATGGCTGACTACAGCAAATCGTTTGCTTCGTCTATACGTTTCAACTGTAAGTCCATCTGAGAACCTCATGAACATTGCTTCTTTTATAATGAAGGTCTACATCCCAATGTGGTTTTCTATTAAGCAAAGTACGTCTTTTGTCAATGGCTCAAAACATGTTTTCAAAACTATTGAACTAACAAGAATATTGAATGACGAAGTAAAGGATATTGTAAACCCTGTCATACAAAGAAATGCATTTTTTGCAAATCCAGAAAATATTCTAGCATCAATGATTCATGATGACCACAGCGCCATAAGAGAATTAGCGTGGAGGCGAATAAAGAAAGCAAGGCAAACAAACAAGGAAAAAGTTGTGAGGCGTTTCACAGTACCTGTTATTCAATTTGAAGCTACTGATTATACTGATTTAATTAATTGGCAAAAATGCATTGTCACTGAACCACCTGTGACAAGACACCTGACAGAAAATGAGATTGAAGAATTCATAGAAAACAAGAGTACCCCTCCATTCGAGAAATTCCCTTGTCATACACAAGTAGTAGAAAGAATGGTAAAATTAGTGACTGAAGCATCATCAAAAGTATTTGGATTGAACGCGCGAGATGGCTTCATAAGATCAACACTTCAGTCACGTAAAAAAATGCCATCATTCGAAAGTAAAGCTGAATATAAAGTTTAAATAAAACGTTAATAGAAAAAAACATGCGCAAGGATGGGTGGTTGGAAGGGCATGGGTGGAGCTCGACACGCAGCCACCTCCTCGTGGTGAGTTCTGGATTATTTAGATCATTAATCAAAAGAACATTGATCTAAATAAACTAAGAGCTGCGTAATTCAGTAACTATTTTGGTAATTGGAACACTTAATATATAATAATAACAAGTAAGTTTCAGTTATTGTACTAATGCAGAATATAAGAAAATAATTAATATTTCACTTTTTTCGACGGCTTTGTGGCACCTGAAGATATAATTTCGCAGGACTAATATTTATGCACAGTCATTATCTGTAGCACCCACATATTTTCCGCACTAGCCATATTTGAATTTCGAAAAAACGTTTAAAAACCTCATTTTCGATCCGCCCTACTGCCCGTTCCTGGCTCGTATGTGCTTCTTTGATGCCAGTCACGTCTGATGTAATGATCCGCCGTAGCACGGCTGTCCCATAGGCATAGGAAACAACAGTATTTCGTGAACCCTCATTGCATGCCCATTAACATACCATAACTTTGAGATCACCACAGATATTTCATTGGTGAGTGCTGTTTTGGATTGCTTTGAGTAGTATATTAATGTTATCGTATGTCTCCTTTAGATGAAAGGAGTGGGCGATCGGGATGGACGGCTTTAAGTTCCCGTTATGTAGGAGAACCGCTTTCAAGCTTCGCTGTGAGGAATCAATGAAGAGGCGCCACTCAGATGGTGTGTGTACCTGTGACAAGTTCTCGAAAAGTCCAGTGATATCATGGCAGAGCGGATCGTCTACTGTAAAGAATGTTGCCAAATCATGGTTTCGTTTTCGATAGTGACACACTCGGACGTTCTTCTCAAGTGTTTCTGCTTGAGTCTCGAGGAAAGAAGTTCTGATTTCTCTTTGGAGAGGGCTAGGTCTCTAATGAGGTCATTCAACTCGTTTTGGGTAAGCTTCTCCGGCTCTGATTTGCTCTTCGTCAGGTGTGTAGTCAAGATCGGCCGAAGGTCCCGCATCTCCGCCAATCGCACCTTTGTCGGATTCCATGTCGTCTTCTAAAGAATCGAGTCCATGCTGTGGAGGTACCGGAATCGGCATCGTGTCATCGTGAGGGATCGGTCTGATCGCGGAGTCTACGTTCGAATAAACGATGTTATGCTTGTTCTTCACGGAAAATCCAGCTATGTTAACATTGCAAAAGTAACAATCGCCATGATGGTTTCTTGGCTCCCTCCATATCATGGGTATAGCGAACGGCATCGACTTTTTCCTTTGGCTCAACCAGTTACGTAATCCATTCGAACAAGCGGTACAGATAACTTGTGGTGCCCACGCCTTATCTTGGTCGCTTAGTGGACAGCCGAAATATAACCGATAAATTTTCCGAAGATCCATCGTGATTGTACGCCGTTGTGATTTAGTCGCGAACGAGCCGCACACGTAACAGAAATTGTCGGGGTGATTTTTACACTTTCGAGGCATGATGATCGATGAATGGGTTGATGTAAACCACCTAAAAAAATAAAATGTGTAAGTGGGCGACACAAAACAAAACACAACGCACAACTAGACATGTGACTGTTACGCTAAAGAATAAAAAGGTGTGCAAACTGTACATGTGCAACGTTTGCAAATTTGTGGTCAGCACCTGCTCTCACCTAAAATACCACAAGGCAACCTGCGGAAAGCCTAAGTTGAAACGACAAAATACTCCGCTACATGTATAAAGGACGCATATTATATATTGTGTATATAGTATTATATATTATATTATATATAGTTATATGCATATTATAGTACATATATCGTATTATATTATATATATATTATATTTATTATATATATTATGATCGGTCTCATCTCGAAAACTAGACGTGCTAGAGGAAAACCGAAAACAGATTTGGAATCAGCGTCTCAAACGAACGAACCCACAATTATATATGATGAAAAATACTTGTTGGCCAGCGTAATTATTCGTTTTACCCCTTGCGGGTGGATTTTGATATGAGAATAGGTTTTTTGGTGTGTTTTATTCAAATCTAACCTTCACTTCTTGTGCAAATGAATTATTGAATGCCCGGTTAGGTCAACTGTACGCCCTTGATGATTGGTTAGATTGTCGTGATATTTTCGTTAGTTGGGTTAAGTCGTGATATTTTCATTAAAACTAGCGAAAATACCACGACAACCTAACCAATCATCAAGGGTGTACAGTTGACCTAACCGGGCATTGTTAACCTAACCAGGCATTGAGTAATTCATTTTCACAAGAAATGAAGGTCAGATTTGGGATCGATGAAAGAAAGCCACCCCCAGTCTTCTTTAGTTAGCTTTATAAGGCTAACTAACGAAAATATAACGACCTAACCTAACCAATCGTCAAGGGCGTACAGTTGACCTAACGATTGGTTAGGTTGGGTCTTGATATTTTCGTTAGTTAGCCTAACTAAAGAAGGCTGGGGGTGGCTTTCTTTCATTGATCCCAGATTTGAATAAAACACACGAAAATAGAACAGAAAAACCTACTCTCATATCAAAATCGACCCGCGGGGATAAAACGAATAATTACCACCATACTATTTCAATCGATATTAATCGATCCAAAAATTGCTTATATATCCGTTAATATCAATTTGCACAAGAAATACCATAGAAGAAAATAGATTCAGATTTAAATTCTACGTAAGAAAAACTGGATCTTGTGGGTTGTTGTATCATATGAAAAATGAAGTAAATGATGGGTTATAACCCACAAGATCCAAAAACTTTTACCATGTAATGAATATTCAGAAGTGATTTTCATATATTGTTTTAAGCACCTTCATTATTTTTTTCTTAAGCCAGGCACATAAAAGTTAACGCCTGTTTATAATTACGTGTTTACAGTTACTTTACTTTAATTACAATATCAGCTTCATAATATGCTTGATCCAACTTACTGGTCTTTACACATTACATTTATCTGCGAGAATCCATATAGTTTTCGTTATGTTTAGAACTTACGCCTAAGTTACGCAATTAAGAGGAACAAAAACCAACAAAAAGTTACGGAACCAAATCGAGGATAATAAGGGTCTTAATTTTTCTAAGAACAAAAAGTTATGGAACGAATTAACGAACAAGTTTTGTTTTTATTAAAGCTATAAAGGTTAGGTTGATGTTACACACTGAATTCAGTGTTCCATAAAAGTTACGTTTAAATATGTAACTGATGAGCAACTGATGTAAAACTTTTCTGGGGTATACAGAGTGATTACAAAGTTCTTTTTCAACTTTAAATTTTAATAACTTCTGATGTACACATGATAGAAACAAACTGTAAACGGCATATTAAAGCATAATTATTAAAATTTTTAACACTACAATATAAATTTTTAGGTCTCAACATAACTGCCATCTTTCTCGATACATCGTTCAATCCAATTTTCCAAAGATTTGAACAGTTCCAATAAAAAATCAAGCATATTAATGGTAAAGCCAACCGCCACAATTGCGCATTTGGAGAACAGAAAAACCTCACGAAGTCTGGCAACATGAAAGTCTCACCAAAAACCAATGTCTGGTGCGCTCTCAGAAAGTCATGCATCAGTGGTCTTTTCTTTTTTGAAGAACCAACAGTCAATGGCGAACGTTACCTTGCATTGTTACAGAATTTCTTTATCCTTGAACTAAGACGATTAAGGCTTTCAGATTACACCTTTCAGCAAGACGATGCTCGACAGTTCTTGAATCAAGTCTTCCCAGACAAGCGGGTCGGTAGAGGTGAACCAATTGCTTGGCAACCTCGTTCACCTAAGGGGCTATGTTAAGTGTTGTTTACTCATCAAAACGACATTCTTTAGATAAACTTATGGCCAAGATCACAAATGCAATTCATGAAATCACTCAGCAGCAACTGAGGATATTTTCAAGTCTTTGGAAAATCGGACTGAACGATACATCAAGAAAGATGGTGGTTATGTTGAGGTCTACAAATCTGTAATGTAGTGTGTTAAAAACTTTGGTTTTCTTCCATCCGAATTGTTCATTCTGGCGAAGGTCAAGCTTTTCACTCCACCTTAGACCTACAGTTTCATTCGTTAGTTTTAAAGAAAATATCACGATTTAACCTAACCAATCGTCAAGGGCGTACAGTTGACTTAACCGGGCATTCAATTAACCTAACTGAGCATTCAATTAACAGGGCATTCAATAATTTTCCGGTAGGTTTAACGAAAATATCACTACTTAACTTTACATGAAATCCCTGAACATTGTAGGGATTTCATGAAATCCCTAGTTACATAGATTCCCTGTCACACACACACACACACACACACACACACACACATATATATATATATATATATTCTTGTTCTATTGTGTGTGCAAATATAATTCGAAAATATCTGTAATATATCACATTCACAGTGCCAAATTCAGTGAAAATAATACCCGAGTCCAAATATGTATATGTTTGCTCATGACTATATTCCTTTTCCAGCTCTCTCTCTCTCTCTCTCTCTCTCTCTCTCTCTCTCTCTCTCTCTCTCTCTCTCTCTCTCTCTCTCTCTCTCTCTCTCTCTATATATATATATATATATATATATATATATATATATATTGTAATGTTTCAATTCTGTATTTTAATTTCGTCTGAATATTAAACTTCATTGAAGTTGAGGCTGTAATTGCCATTGTAATTTTACACCTACTGTTGTACGGTTGTAAGTTTTTAAGTTAATCTCATCATGTACCTGTTTAACTTGTCTTTCACCAGTTTTTATTTTATTTTTACCTTACTTTATTGTTTTGGCCACTGATGATGGGAGTTTAACTTCCGAAACGTCTGATATTAAATCTTCATAATGTTGACACGGGCGTTGATCATCCTTTTTATCCTTAAATGTCGTTTCTCTACGAGCACTCCTCTCTCTACGATTATATATTAATATATATATATATATATATATATATATATATATATATGTGTGTGTGTGTGTGTGGTGTGTGTGTGTGTGTGCTGGCACAGCACTCAGGCCAGACAGACCCATATTTTTATTACCAGCACCAGTGACGGGAGTCGAACTCCGAACTCAGGGTCTTCAACGGTGTTACCCACTGAACTTATAGCCTATAGGCGCCGAATATATATATATATATATATATATATATATATATATATATATAGAGAGAGAGAGAGAGAGAGAGAGAGAGAGAGAGAGAGAGAGAGAGAGAGAGTTGACAAAACTAAATAGACATAACGAACATAACGTGTGTCACCTTTAAATAATGAAAAGGGGAAAGCAGCACGATTCTAAATATATTGATTCAATAAATCTGTTATTATTTATTCACTTTTATTATCACGTCAAAAGCTATGTTTTATAAATTAAGGTATTGATCTTTTGATCTTTCATACTTTAAATTGACTTAATGTCTGCAGTTGATATCTGGCAACCCCTTGACAGCCTAACAACTCTTTCCACTGTTGCCAAATCTATACTCTTAAAAGGACGTCACCTAAATTCTGAATGTTCCCTTCCGTTAAGATCAGTCACATAAAAATATAAAAAGAGTTAATTATAAAACCAAAATTTTTATTAGAGTAAAATTTTGCGACCTTAATAATCCCTTGTAAACGTGACTAAAGTCTTTCTCGGCATCGTGACGGTTGAAGGAAGTTCCTGAGAGTTCAAAAGTCAGTTATCGCCCAGGTGCTTTAAGGGCAAGTGAGTACCTGTATGCCCAACCCTCTAGTGACTAGAGGGTTGGGCATAGAGTCTAGTAGACTAGAGTCTAGTCGGTCGCCTAAGTCATTTAAAGAGTTCCTTTGTAAAACAGTCTCAAAAAGTGTAGTGAACAAATTCAAATTTCATTATAACTCTGCCCCGTTAATCCATTTTTGTATGAAGCGCATTATCCGTCGTTGAAATAAACCGTGTTTAGGATAACGGCTCGTTTCTATCCTTTTCTCGAAAATTAAGTTTCTCTCTCTCTCAACGTATTGAGAAAAATGGACGCTTAAGAAGAGGGCATAAGTCTAACGCCTACAGTCATATCACACGGCCTCAAGAACCTGTAAGTAAGCGGTATACACTTCGGCTGTTGAGGCAGCGAAGCAACGTACTGAATCACCTAACAAAAAGGGGATAAGAAAACAAGAGAAACACCAAATTGTGCGTGTGTGATGTATATATATTCATATCCCAAGACACCCACATATATGAGAGAGAGAGAGAGAGAGAGAGAGAGAGGAGAGAGAGAGAGAGAGAGAGAGAGAGACTCATAAAGTTATGACCTGCCCATAACATTAAAACGGAGGCAAAAAAAAAAATTCGTATAATATCTTGAATTCTAAAAATAAAAATGTATCATCATAAAAGCAATAAAAACCAACCCTAAGAAATAAACTTTGCATTTCACAATGCCCATCCGAGAGTTCTTCGCAATAAGAGATGCCCAACGAAAGAGTAAACGCGCACAAACCAAATACCAAAATCGTGTGTATGAAAGTCAATGTCATGAAACAATTGTTCCACATGCGTTGACAAAGTGTCGAAATGGCAATGAAATGAAGCCAAACAGAAAAGATTGAACAAAGAGCCTTTCAGAGAATTAAGGATTTCCCCCCACTTTGCATGCACGCGTTTAAAAGCTCGCCTCTTTGCCTCCATTCACTATTCAGGGACGTTGATTTGTCCCCTCATTATAAGATCAAAGTCTTTATTGAGGAAAGAGTCTTTCATTAAACTTAGACGAAATAATACACACATTTAATGACTCGTTAGACTCAATATCTTTCTTAAATACAATCAGAAAATATGTTGTTTTCGAGTGAAGTACTTTGGAAATACAGAGGGTTGACAAAAGTAAGTAAATGATGATTGTTCTCAAGAACAAATGCTAAAGCTCATCAAAGGAATGCCAGAACGTGTCAGCTTTACATAAGGCAAATAGAAAACCAACACGATTCTAAATATATTCATTCAATAAATCCGTTATTATTTATTGACTTTTATTATCAAATCAAAAACTATAGAAAAAAAAACAGTGTCTATTTAGTTTTGTCCACCGTCTGTACTTTGGTGTGTTTCTTCTTAGTAACTTCGTTCCTATCTTTTTTAATGGATTCAACGAATGTTGTTCTCGTTTTACCAATTTGACTTCTGCATTCCTTATGTCCTCCTTCGTTGCCTCCTTCGGTTCTGTCATAAATGACGTATGTATGAATACACACGTACAAAGCGAGAATGAAATACACACAGAGTATATATAATTTAATTGGAATTATGTTATATTGTCAAGAATATGTACCGAAAATGGTGAACGGTAACATCACTTACGGAGGAAGCAAACCCAGAATAGGAGAAAAGAACACGACTTTTCTTTTGAAACAACAAAACAAATTCCGTTAAAAACTGTGGAATAACTTCAAACCACGTTTACATGAAAACCATAAACCAATATTTATTTATTTATCTATTTACCTTCAGTTATCACCATTTTGGTCTATAGTTAGTCAAATTCACTTTATACCAAAGCCTGCAACGGATAGTTTAGTCTTCTCTATCCTAGCTTAAAAACTTTGATAGCTAAGCTTTCGACGAATGCTGATTATTATTTTTGTTTTTTTCTCCTATGGGTAAAAGTTAGTCAGTTTTAAAACTCCTTAGCGGTTTTATAACAATCTCTCTCTCTCTCTCTCTCTCTCTCTCTCTCTCTCTCTCTCTCTCTCTCTCTCTCTCTCTCTCTCTCTCTCTCTCTCTCATCTCTCTCTCTCTCTCTCTCTCTCTGTTTCGCAAAGACCGCACCCGTGGGGAGGGGGGTGGGATACTAATATACGTCAGAGACACCTTGAGTCCGGTTGACTGCCAGTTCCGGTCGGAACGGGAGCTGCTTGGCGTCGATCTGAATGTGGGAGGGACGATCTATAGGTTAATCTTGGTGTAAAGACCTCCGCATCTCTTCCTCGAGGAGGATACAGCCCTGTACACCGAACTCAGTAGCCTGCTAGGGGGTAGGGTGTGTGTAGTTTTAGGAGACTTCAACTGTCGCGGCATAAAGTGGGAAGACAGGACTGCTGATGCTGAAGGGAGGAGGCTAGTTCACTTTGCTGATGAGAACTTCCTCACTCAGTGGGTCAACGAGCCTACACGAGGCGAAAGCGTTCTAGACTTAGTATTCACGACCGAAGACAACCTCGTCACTGGCCTCACCGTTGACGAATCGTTGGGCGGGAGTGATCACGGTCTTATTAGGTTCCGTGTGTGCGTCCCTCGGGTGAAGCGTAGGAGAGATGGGGTTAGAGGTCGGCGGCGATGTTGAGGGAGTGTGGAGTGCATTCCGGGACGAGTTTATGGTGCTGCAGTCTGTTGCCATACCCTCAAAACCGGTCACCCCTGCTTCAACGCAGCCTAAGTGGTTCAATCGTGACATCGCTTCGGCTATCCGAAATAGGAAAGTAGCGTATAGGAGGGTGAAGGCCAATTGTTCCCATGAGAACACTGAAGCGTATGTCCGCCTGTGTAGGGAAGTGAAGGCGAAGGTTAGGCTAGCGAAACGTAACGAAGAACTACGGGTGGCAAGACTCTGCAAGGGGAACCCTAAGGAGTTCTTCAGTTATGTTAATAGTAGAAAGCCCATTAGAAGCTAATGTGCTTAATGAGTACTTTGCGGAAGTGTTCACCAGGGAGGATACCCGCGTCATCCCCGAGCCAGGCGTGAGGCACGAAGGTGCTGGCTTGGATAGTGTTCGATGTACCGCGACAGTCGTTGCTGATAGAATAGACAAACTGAGCGCGTTTAAGGCTCCTGGGCCAGACCAGTTTCTCCCCAGAGTGTTGCGAGAAGTGCGCGACCAGGTGGCTCGCCTCCTGGCTACAGTCTTCAACAAATCGTTGGAGACGGGCCAGGTGCCTGGTGACTGGAGGGAAGCCAACGTGACCCCTATCTTTAAGAAAGGGGATCACGAAAGTCGAGGGAACTATCGTCCCATTAGTCCCACTTCAGTTTAAGTAAATTATTAGAGGGGATAATAGCGGATAGGATCGTTGACCATTTGGATTCCTACAAGCTGCTTGGGGACTCCCAACATGGGTTCAGACGGCATAGGTCGTGTCTCACCAACTTGCTCGAGTTTTTCCACGTCATGTTGGGTGAGTATGATAAGAGTAGGGCGATTGATATACTTTATCTCGACTTTCAGAAAGCCTTTGATAAGGTACCTCACCGCCGGCTAATGACGAAAGTGCGCGCGCTGGGTATCGGTGGGGAAATAGGTAGGTGGATTGAAAATTGGCTGAGGAATAGGCAGCAGAGGGTTGTAATTAAAGGGGCTAGTTCGGGTTGGGCCTCGGTCACTAGTGGGGTTCCTCAGGGTTCCGTTTTGGGGCCACTGTTGTTTATCATTTACATAAATGATATCGACGGTGGCATCGTCAGTCGGATCGCCAAATTCGCTGATGACACCAAGCTTGGGGCCAATGCTGGGACGCCCGCAGCGATCGAGGAACTGCGTGCGGACCTAGGTAGGATAGGAGAGTGGTCCGAAAAATGGCAAATGCCGTTTAACTTGGGTAAATGCAAAGTGATGCACATTGGCTACGCCAATCCCAAGTCGGACAACTCGATGTTGGGGAGTCATATCGAGGTGACTGATTTAGAAATGGACTTGGGTGTGCTAATTAGCAGCGACCTTAAGTTTACGAAACAGTGCGTAGAGGTGGAAAAAAAAGCCCAGAAACTATTGGGTTATATCAGGAGGCAATTTCAGTTTCGGAACAAGGAGATTGTGCTCTCTCTGTACAATTCCCTGGTTCGGCCGCACCTGGAGTATGCTGTGTAGTTCTGGTCGCCCACCCTCAGGAAAGATATTGAGAGGCTGGAGCGAGTGCAGGCGAGGACCACAAAGTTAATCCCTTCCGTTAGGCATATGGGCTACAATCGACGGTTACGCGCCCTGAACTTGTTTTCGCTTGAAACTCGGAGGCTGCGCGGTCAACTGATCGAGGTTTTCAAGCTCTTACGCGGGTTCAACGATGTCGATTTTAGAAGTATGTTTAGTTTAAATGATAACCCAACTCGCAACAATGGTTGGAAGTTGGATTTGAAACGGTTTAGGACTAGTGTGTGTGGGAATTACTTTACGTATAAGATCTGTGACACGTGGAACAGGTTACCTTCAGAAGTTGTGAACAGTTCCTCTGTGGATCATTTTAAGAAAAGGTTAGACCAAATCTTGCACACTATTTGAGTGTGTACAAAATTTTCCGTGGCACCCGTTGCCATTGGTACCTCCTCGGTATGGGCCGCAAGGCCTTCTGAGGTACTTCTTTTCCTTGTCTCTCTCTCTCTCTCTCTCTCTCTCTCTCTCTCCTCTCTCTCTCTCTCTCTCTCTCTCTCTTATAATCAGCATTCTAAACCTTAACTACAGTATCAAAACTCTTAGGCTATGATAGAGTGGGATAAAACTATCCGTTGCAGGATTTGGTATAAAATTATAAAATCGGTTTGACTATAAACCAAATTGGCGATAACTGAAGAAAAAGTAAGTTGTACTCTAGGATTAACCAAATTTAAATTGGTTACAAAAGTAAGACAAGTTCAGAACCCATTACAAGATAGCTCCACCTTGTGAAAATTCACTTAGAAACTGGTTGACAAGATTTAGAGGTAGGATCAGTGAATCATAATAAATATTTCCGTAAACCAACAATCGGTAAAGAAACTTACATATGTTCAACCCTTTCAAGCCTAAATTATGAAATTTTTATTTCAAAAATTGTTCCTGTTCAAGCTAAAATAACCTCTAATAAAGCTAAAATAACCTCTAATAAAACTAAAATAACCTCTAATTCAGATCGTAAAGCTCACAATTCAGATTGTAAGGCTCAAAATCGATTGTTAAGCTCATGTTGCCAAAAGGCAACGGTCGGCATTAAAGGGTTAATATACTTTGGAAAGGAGTCCAAGAAAATCGCTTACACTTTCTTCAGAGAAGTACATTCCAGTACGAACAGTGCGTGAAACTCTGAAGCTGCATAAGCATCCTTGCAATATTCAAGTCTTCCACAACTTAATGAAAGAGGAATATGTCGCCACGATAGGCTTCGACAAACAGTATCTGACAAAAATCTGAGAACATCAGATCTTCATCTGAAAATGTTAAAATTTTTAGATGAAGCTACAGTTCATTTCAGTGGCAGTGTTAAACTGCCCGAATTATGGCATTATCAGAGAGATCCTCCTTTATATCTATCTTATAAGAAACATTTAATTAAGCATCATAAACTATTTTTCAGATACATGATGTTCATAAAAAGTATTTTATTCTGATATATATATATATATATATATATATATATATATTATATATATATAATATATACAGGGTGTCCCAGAATTAACTATCTATTTCAATGAAATCGGACAATTTTTTAAAACACTTTTATTTATGTTTATCATGTTTAATATGTGTTAAAAATGTATAAATTTCTACATTTTTTTCATAATTATTTTTTCATAATTTTTTCAGTTTTATTTCATTCTCTTTCAGAACCCTATTAATAATGAATACACAAGAACGCATCTTTGTTGTAACATCCCGTATCAAAGGAATGCAATGTAATGAAATCAGAGAAAAATTTACAAGAAGATTCCACAGAACCGGTCCTACAGACAAAGCGATTCGTGAACTTGTGAACAAATTTAAAAGAACTGGATCCGTACACGACGAGGTGGGAAGAGGACGCCCAAGGACAGCACGTAACAGTACCGAACAGGTACGACAATTGTTTGAGGATGAACCAACAACTTCGGTTAGGGAGGCCGGTCGAAGACTCAACATATCCAAGACAACAGTTCATAGAATCTTGCGTTCGACACTGATGAAAAAGGCTTATCACATTCAAGTACTGCATGCCCTAAATGAAGAGGATTATCCAAATCGAGCAGCAAGGTGTGCAGAAATTGTGGATCGAATCGAAAATGAAAGTTTATTGGATAACATCTTATTCAGTGATGAGGCGACTTCCACACGTGTGGTAAAGTCAATCGACACAACTGTCGTATCTGGTCCAATGAAAGACCGTCTGAAGTCATAGAATGGCAAAGAGACTCTCCAAAAGTTAACGTGTGGCTTGGAATGACCAAATCCAAAATTTATGGCCCATTCTTCTTTGCGGAAGCAACTGTAACAGGTACCGTCTACCTTGATATGCTTCAGCAGTTTCTCGAACCACAGCTTCTTGATGATGGCATTCTTGATAATGTTGTGTTTCAACAAGATGGAGCACCATGTTATTATGCTCTAATTGTTCGAGAATACCTCAACAGACGCCTTCCGAATCGGTGGATTGGACGTGGAGGACCTCGACCTTGGCCTCCGCGTTCTCCGGATTTGACACCCCTGGATTTCTTTGCATGGGGTTTCATAAAAACAAAGGTTTATCGCCAAAAGATCAATAGTTTAGCTGAACTTAAAGAACGCATCCAGTTGGCAGTGCGGGAGATAACACCTGAAATGCTTCAAAATGTGTTTCGCAGCGCTGAGGATAGATTTGAAATTTGCAGAGATACAGACGGTGCACATGTTGAAACTTCTCAATAAAGTTTTGACTTATGATTTATAAATCTATTTGTTTTTGTATCATAATTTAGTAATAAACACAAAATTATGTCAGTTTTTATTAAATTTGTCCGATTTCATTGAAATAGATAGTTAATTCTGGGACACCCTGTATATAAAAGTTAGGTTAGGAAAGCTCCATTTCATAAAAGATTCTTTTGATGGGTTACAAGCCATAACAACAATTCCATAATTAATATAAAAAAATATAATAACGTATAACAATGACATTCAGTTGGCATAAGTGACAAAAAACAAAACAAAAGATTACTTGAGGCGGAAAATTTCTTTGGAAATTTGTTTTTTCAGTATTAATATTATTAGTATTATTATTATTACTGTAGATTCACATACGAGTATATTTCTATTACTGAGTAAATTTTTTTAATTATTGTAGTTTAAACAATTTGGCCATACACCTAAACACTGTATTTCTCGTTACTCATAATAAATTAACTGTTAACTGACTGTGAAAACCAGAATCAAAGCATTAAGTACGATTTCAGTGGAGCTATCAAAATTTTATCATATTAACCTAGTTAGTTACCCAAAATATTTGACCAGTTTTTTTCACCATGCGTACAATTCAAATTAGTGAATCAGGGATAAGGTAAGGTGAGGTGTGTTGTTTTTTTATGAAATAAAAACAAGGAAATATCTGTTGACAACAGCGTGTCCCTCGTGTCTTTCAGTCTGAGAACAAACATGTCACCTTATAATACTAGGTTTCGAGGTATTCGGTAGAATTTAATCCCGTAAATTACCAGGAATTTAGTTTTAATTTGATGTTCTATTCTTTTTAGGGAACAACTTCCAATGTCTCCGGCAAAGGAAATATACAAGAAGAGACCCAGAATTATTTTCGAGGCGAGGAGGGTCACAAACAGAGAAAAATGGCAGGAAAATTAGTTCCGCCGTCAACAGTGAACAAATCCATCAAACGGAATGATACAACTGGCATTGTGAAGAGAGACGATGGCAGGAAAAGTCAGAGAAGACAAATGCACCATTGAACAAATCAAACATAATAGGATGAAATGCGGTGTTGAAACAGCTGCAGAAATTAATGCAATAAAAAGGCAAGTAGTATTTCACCGTGAATATTGAAAAGGCATTTGACGGAGATGGGTTTAATAGAACGAATCGTTGCCAAAAAATCTCTCTTACCCCCTGCGTAGAAACTAAACGAAACGTTGGACATTAAGAGCAAACGTTTGAAAATGGCTTCATAAAAGTTATATTTACGAGTGGTATATAACCACAAGGAAATTAATACGGAATATAATGAAAATACACGTAAACTTCAGGAGTCGTAATTACGTTTAATATCTTCACAGAGATTATGACATCTGATCGACTCGTAAATCGACAAGTATATTGTGGGTTAAATAAAGTTACATTACTTGGAATCGTGATGCACTGTTGCTTCACACATTCTGAAATAGCTCTTTGAACCACTGGCTTCTGTATTAATAATACACTGCCTTCAGTACAATGAAAAAAACAAGAATTTTTCATCAGTCGAAAATTCTCTCATGATATATATATATATATATATATATATATATATATATATATATATATATATATATATATATATAATTATGCGGGTTGCTTCTACAGAGCTTCAATTTAATATTTAGTAGAAATCCAATGACAAGGAGAAATGTAAATGCCATGAAAAGTCTTCTTTATTGCGCAACGTTTCGAGCAATACGCTCATCTTCAGGCTGTTTAATAACAATGTGAAATTAAAATCAATATTGAATGAAAAACAAACAGAAATTTCTATAACCTATTCGTAAAGACAAATTTTAAAAGACTGAGAAAAGAGGGTTAAGTTCTAAGTTATACAGATTTACATATCAAAATTAAGAAGTTATTTTTAAATACATGTAGTAAATGTGAAATTAATACACTGGAAAAATTACCAATAGTACACTGGAACAATGGAGCTATCTACCTTACACAGCAGTATCCGAGGCCGACTAATTTGAGCAGAGGAGACGGGAATGAAAGATGGCGAGGGAGATAGGGGAAGGAGGGATTATAAGGAATTGGGGAAGGAGGAGGGATCATAGCAGATTGAGAGGGACGGACGATGAGTCAACATTCAGACTAGGGGACAATGCTTTAATGAAAAGGGATTCTAAAATTCTTAGTGAGTTGGGACAAGTATTACAACCAAGAATTTTAAAATTGTCTAAAGTGACATCAATTTTGCATTTGATGCTATGTTCACGTATGCTGGAGGCTTCCTTAGTTTTTAAAATTTTACCTGTTCGGCCACTTATTCCCATATGCGAATAAAATCTAGCCCTGAGAGAGCGAACAGTGCTGCCGATGTAATTCCCAAGGAGACACCTAGGGCAGGTAAATAAATATACAACACCGCTACGCAACGAGTCAGGGGTTCGATCCTTCGCTGAGAAAAAGCTACCTAAAGACGTTTTATTAATAAATATGATGCGGAAATCAGTATGATAAAAAAATTTCCTTAACAATTTTGTAAATTTAAGCTTAAATTCCTTATTCAAGGGACCCATTTCAGGTACCAAGAAATATTTTATATCCTTCGGCACTGTAATACATGGAAGTTGAGGGCTATAAACATTATTTAAGAAGGATCTAATTAGTTTGTCTACATATTGAACAGGAAAACTATTATTAGTAAAGTATGATCTTAGATTATTAAATTCATCATTAAGTAAGGTAAAATTAGAGGTCAAATTATATCCTCTGAACAGGAGAGTTTTAATACAAGACATCTTATAGTTGAAATCAGTAAAACTAAAAAAATTCATGCCCAAACCAGTGAAAGTGGGTTTCCTATAAACTGATGTAGTAATAGAATCACCGTTTTTCGAAATTAAAAGATCTAAGAAGGGGAGGGAGCCATTTTGCTCAGTTTCACAAATGTACCTGTATCTGAAACTATTGCCATTATTTTAGATAGGGTTTTTAGCTCAGTTGATAATTTTCATGGTTTTTCATTGTCTCATTTGAAGGAACTTTTAGAATTGGTCTTCAAACAATGCTATTTCACTTTCAACAATAAGGTTTACCAACAAATTGATGGGGTAGGGATGGGATCACCAGTCGGACCGCTAGCAGCTGACTTTTTTATGACTCATTTAGAAAGTGTAATTTTTAGACAATCTCCCACTCATCTCAAGCCAATTTTCTATCGACGCTTCGTTGATGATTCGATAGCAGTCTTTGATAATGCGGTACAAGCGCAACAATTCTTTAACTTCCTAAATTCTTTGCACCCCAATATAACGTATACAATGGAAACTGAGCAAAATGGCTCCCTCCCCTTCTTAGATCTTTTAATTTCGAAAAACGGTGATTCTATTACTACATCAGTTTATAGGAAACCCACTTTCACTGGTTTGGGCATGAATTTTTTTAGTTTTACTGATTTCAACTATAAGATGTCTTGTATTAAAACTCTCCTGTTCAGAGGATATAATTTGACCTCTAATTTTACCTTACTTAATGATGAATTTAATAATCTAAGATCATACTTTACTAATAATAGTTTTCCTGTTCAATATGTAGACAAACTAATTAGATCCTTCTTAAATAATGTTTATAGCCCTCAACTTCCATGTATTACAGTGCCGAAGGATATAAAATATTTCTTGGTACCTGAAATGGGTCCCTTGAATAAGGAATTTAAGCTTAAATTTACAAAATTGTTAAGGAAATTTTTTTATCATACTGATTTCCGCATCATATTTATTAATAAAACGTCTTTAGGTAGCTTTTTCTCAGCGAAGGATCGAACCCCTGACTCGTTGCGTAGCGGTGTTGTATATTTATTTACCTGCCCTAGGTGTCTCCTTGGGAATTACATCGGCAGCACTGTTCGCTCTCTCAGGGCTAGATTTTATTCGCATATGGGAATAAGTGGCCGAACAGGTAAAATTTTAAAAACTAAGGAAGCCTCCAGCATACGTGAACATAGCATCAAATGCAAAATTGATGTCACTTTAGACAATTTTAAAATTCTTGGTTGTAATACTTGTCCCAACTCACTAAGAATTTTAGAATCCTTTTCATTAAAGCATTGTCCCCTAGTCTGAATGTTGACTCATCGTCCGTCCCTCTCAATCTGCTATGATCCCTCCTCCTTCCCCAATTCCTTATAATCCCTCCTTCCCCTATCTCCCTCGCCATCTTTCATTCCCGTCTCCTCTGCTCAAATTAGTCGGCCTCGGATACTGCTGTGTAAGGTAGATAGCTCCATTGTTCCAGTGTACTATTGGTAATTTTTCCAGTGTATTAATTTCACATTTACTACATGTATTTAAAAATAACTTCTTAATTTTGATATGTAAATCTGTATAACTTAGAACTTAACCCTCTTTTCTCAGTCTTTTAAAATTTGTCTTTACGAATAGGTTATAGAAATTTCTGTTTGTTTTTCATTCAATATTGATTTTAATTTCACATTGTTATTAAACAGCCTGAAGATGAGCGTATTGCTCGAAACGTTGCGCAATAAAGAAGACTTTTCATGGCATTTACATTTCTCCTTGTCATTGGATTTCTACTAAATATTATATATATATATATATATACAGGGTGTCCCGTAAGTCTGGACCCATAGGGAAAAATAATAAAATTACAAAATAGTCCAAAAATTTATTACATAATCTGTTCAAAGTGTCCGCTGTTGTGTCGCACACATAGTTGAAGACGCAATCTCCACTGCGACAGCACTTTCTGAATCACAGTCGCAGAAATTTCTTGACACGCCTCCACAATGCGTGCTTTAAGGTGGAAAATGTTCTGAAGTTTGACCTCGTACACTTTGGCTTTCAAGTGGCCCCACAAATAAAACTCCAGCGGAGTAAGATCATAATAAAAAAATAATAAAAATAATAATAAAAATAATAATAAAAATAATACAAAAATATATTATAAATAAATTTTTGGACTATTTTGTAATTTTATTATTTTTCCCTATGGGTCCAGACTTACGGGACACCCTGTATATATAATGTAAAGAACGACGCTTGTGTAGAAGAGCGTTTCGTACAAGATGAGGAGGGAGAACGAACAAATGAAAAATAAGGTACCTCCCGGGAATCGAACCCGGGATTATCCGATTGCTGGTCAGATATGCTATCCACTACACCAAGGACCTCGATCAATCAGAAGTCGTAATTCTCCTACATACGAGCAGAAACCAATGCCCTGAGGGGGCACCTTCGCGTGCCGTACATATATACATTTTAACTGCAAACAACACAATAATTAATGTAAAGAACGACGCTTGTGTAGAAGAGCGTTCCGCACAAGATGAGGAGGGAGAACGAACCAATGGAAAATAAGGTACCTCCCGGGAATCGAACCCGGGATTATCCGATTGTTGGTCAGATATGCTATCCACTACACCAAGGACCTCGATCAATCAGAAGTCGTAATTCTCCTACATACGAGCAGAAACCAATGCCCTGAGGGGGCACCTTCGCGTGCCGTACATATATACATTTTAACTGCAAACAACACACAGTATAATTAATGTAAAGAACGACGCTTGTGTAGAAGAGCGTTCCGCACAAGATGAGGAGGGAGAACGAACAAATGAAAATGAGGTACCTCCTGGGAATCGAACCCGGGATCATCCGATTGCCGGTCAGATTTCTGATTGATCGAGGTCCTTGGTGTAGTGGATAGCATATCTGACCGGCAATCGGATGATCCCGGGTTCGATTCCCGGGAGGTACTTCATTTTTCATTTGTTCGTTCTCCCTCCTCATCTTGTGCGGAACGCTCTTCTACCCAAGCGTCGTTCTTTACATTAATTATACTGTGTGTTGTTTGCAGTTAAAATGTATATATGTACGGCATGCGACGGTGCCCCCTCAGGGCATTGGTTTCTGCTCGTATGTAGGAGAATTACGACTTCTGATTGATCGATGTCCTTGGTGTAGTGGATAGCATATCTGACCGGCAATCGGATAATCCCGGGTTCGATTCCCGGGAGGTACCTCATTTTTCATTTGTTCGTTCTTCCTCCTCCTCATCTTGTGCGGAATGCTCTTCTACACAAGCGTCGTTCTTTACATTAATTATACTGTGTTGTTTGCAGTTAAAAAAAATATATATATATATATATACACAACAACTCGGAATGGTATATATATATATATATATTTGTTTATTTTTTCAGTAAACATTTCACTCTTCGACAGGTGACAGTTAAGAAAAAACTTGTCACTGCAGTCTTTTGTGATAAAGTTTTGACTCTTGTCACTAGCGAAGAAAACAAGATCGGAGACCGATTTGAAACGAGTGAATCGCGAATAGCGAAAGACGCATCAATGAAAGAAAATGGGAGAGGATTTTCTCTCGAAAATAATTCTCCCAACCATCTTTGAAGCGCATGCCCAAATATGGCTTCACATTCTGTTTAATTACTGTTAAGCGGAACTAACATCCATCATTTTCGTCTGTAACTTCGACATAACTTACGTGTAACAACGTAAATTTTCCGAGTAACGTTGATATATTTTTATTTGGGGGGGGGGGGGGGGGGGGATTAAATCTCACAAAACTTTTGTACGTGTAACTTTCTCGCAACAAAAATGAGATATTTTCGAAAGAAAATTGATCACGAAAGAAGCGACAAATAAGATAATTATTATATAATTATTATATAATCATAAGATAGAAATGAAAAACAATTAAAACAAAAATATTGTTGTCCGATGGGGTTATTTAACCTCCTTCGCAATATCTGAGGTCATATGACGCAGGGGACCCACCCATACAGCTTTACGTGGGATCCAAACCACGGTTCGCTACATAATCTGGACGCGGAGGACGATCTCCCATCCAACTGCTCTTCAGACACAATGTCGCTTAATTTCGTTGATCGACGAGAAGCGGTATTTCGACATTTGGCCACGATGTAGTCTTCTATGTTGCATAAAAAGTGCTCAAGTAAAAAGATTTCAACGCACGAATTTGGTTCCCACGCTTTTAAATACATTCAAGGGAGCTTCGTCGTGGCCTCGTTGCAATATTCTCATCAAGAAATGGGCCGTTAGCAAACGTTAACATAACCGTTGATATAACATTAATAATGTTTACTAATCATCCCATTTCTCGTTGGGATGCTTCCTGTTAGATAGCAAATTTAAGCGACATTGGGTCTGTTCAATCGTTGGATGGGTTAAGATGACGTAGCGACGCGTGGTTGAGCCCCACGTAAAGCTGTGGGTCTCCTCCGTCACTTGACCTTTGCCGTTACGATGGAGGTTAAACAACCAGAAATATTTTTATTATTAACACGTTCAAGGCTGTTTTTCTTGCGATTTATTTTTCAACATTTTAAAAAATTTAACATGGTTCATATAATGTTGCAATGTTGCAATATGAACTACACGTCATTTTATATATATATATATATATATATATATATATATATACGTATATACAGGGCGTCCCAAAAAAATGTATACACACTTTAAATACTTATAAAGGCAGTGTTTATTAAAATACATTTCATTTTCAAAATGTAATAGAATCTACAGACATTATTTAATTGTTTTGTCAACGCCTGTTTTCAAACTGACGTCCGTTCTGGTCCAGGCACTGCTGATAACGCGAAGCAATGGAATCGCAAACATCACGAAACATTTCGTTTGGTATTTGTGTGCATTCTCGTTCAATGGCTGCTCTCAATTCAGCGACTGTTGCAGGTTTTATAGCGTAGACTTTGTCTTTTAAGTATCCCCATAAAAAAAAGTCTAGTGGTGTGAGGTCTGGTGAACGCGGAGGGTATTCTACGAAACCCCTTCGTCCAATCCACATCCACATCGTGCCAAGTACCACTCGCAATACTCCACTCTTCGGTCCGGATCATCATCTCATTAATAGCATGGACTAATCTTGGAATGTAACTTTTCCATTGACAGCGCTTCAAAATGCGTTGGACAGACGATTCTGAAATTCCTACCTCACGACTCGCTTGCCGCACAGATTTTCTTGGACTTTGGTGATACGTTTCCAGTACTCTTTCTTGCTTTGTGGGGCTTGTCGATGTCCGTGGTCTTCCGGAACGCTTCTTGTGGACATTCTGAACAGTTCCATCGGCTTCAAACTTATCTCTAATTCGAGTGATGGTAAGTCGCGTTGGTGGATCTGTTTCAAACTCCCTCCTAAACTGTCTTTGCACTTCAACTGCGTTTTCACACTTCAATAGCATTTTAGAATGAATTTCCTTTGTTCAAAGCTTAGTCTGACTGCCATTATTAATTCTAATGGGTTTAACTTGGAAAGAAGGAAACATCAATTGAGCTATCAGCTGTTAAAGTGTGTATACATTTTTTTGGGACGCCCTGTATATATACACACTATTTTAGACAATCTTTTCGACTGAATTATTGCATTAAACTATGTAATATATAAAATTAACCCCATCTTGTAATACTATATAAATAATTAATTATAATGCAAGCCGTAATCGACCGGTTTTAAATTAATTTCTAAAGAGGAGTTATCCTGCGTACCTCTCCTTGTAAATTAAACATGTATTGAATATGCAAAAATACGCTTTCGATACATTCTTTTTAGCGCCGTTATTAGTTTGTCTTACGCGAAACGATTCAACTTCTTATCTTTAAAAGTCAGAGATAAGAGAAAAATAAAACATTCTTTAATTACATTTTATCGCAAAATATAAGTATAAAAAACACCTTTAAATTTATTTTATTTTAATTAGAATCTCGGTTTTATGGGCTCCCGGTAGCTCAGTGGTCTCTGTATCGAACTCTGGGCAGTGGGGTTCTGGGTTCGCTCCCGGTTGGTGGCTTCCTGGGTTGTATTGGGCCGGCCATTCACTCTGTTCATGAACGTGTTTAGGTGACCCTTGGGGGTACCCAATACTCAATACCCCAACAAGATAGGGAAATGAGCCCCAGTGTTGAATATCAGTTTTGTAATATGCTATATTATGAGTAT
The DNA here is from genome assembly GCA_023014485.1 of Bathynomus jamesi. Taxonomy (NCBI): domain Eukaryota; kingdom Metazoa; phylum Arthropoda; class Malacostraca; order Isopoda; family Cirolanidae; genus Bathynomus; species Bathynomus jamesi. Next base: position 144,787 of record JAJOZX010005948.1, read on the forward strand.
AATGCATTATGCAAATTAGCGGAACTTATAGGTTATATTTGTGTGGCCAAATCCCTATCGTTTTCACTATATTAAGTACGTTACACCTACAGTAAGTTACGCAATTAAGAGAAATAAAACGCAAACAAAAAGTTACGGAATTGTTACGGAACGAAATAGCGGATAAAGGTCATATTTTAACGACAGAGAGTTACGAAACGAAATCGGATAAGGATCGAACTTTTGTTGAAGCTGAAAATGTTACGCTAATACAACACAGTAATTTCAATGTTACACAAAGATTACATTAAACTGCGTAATTGTTGTGTAACGTATATGCATAAAAAAAGGAGTGCAATTCTGGACACTCGCATCAAACTTTCGTCACTGGAAGTTACATGCACCAAGCCAGGCCAAAGACATAAGAACATCCTTATACAGGTATCAAACGATGTTGAAGTTTACAAAAGAGGGCAAAATTCTACTTTCAAAAAATTCTCTATATAAATTAGAATATCACAGGTGACTGGGGACTCCCCACACCTTGTGGGTGTGCATCATTTATTAATTTCGTATGTTTAATTGTAAAACTTATCATATATATATATATAAGATTTCCTTCTTGAGCGTTTGAGCACTGCAGTCTGAGGCACTGTTTGAGCATTCTAGCAGCGGTTCCCGACCGTCCGACCTTCCTGACCTGACCTTTAGTAAGTTTCAGCGGTGCAGAATATTCCCAAAGGTATCCTTATCCCATGTGAATTTATCGTCAAAGGGTCGTCGTTCTTTCGAGAGTTTCACTCCAACAGTCAGATTCTGATCCGCCATAAAATTCCGTTTCCAAATCCATATAGGCCCCGTATAAAAAACATCAAGCCCGATTCCGATTCCACGTGACGTCATCTGATTCCAGTTTAATTCTAATGCTAGCGCGCGCGCGCGCACACACAACACACATATATATATATATATATATATATATAGAGAGAGAGAGAGAGAGAGAGAGAGAGAGAGAGAGAGAGAGAGAGAGAGAGAGAGTATATGTGTGTGTTCGAGAAAGGTTTGAAATAAAGTATAAATTCATCTCTCTTACACAGAGTGACGTAAGCGGGTAACGGAACAAAGTCGATCTGCACAATGTCGACATGCATAATGCCAACATTAAAAACTTAGTTTAAATTAGGTCAGGTATGGTTAAGTTGAATTAAATTAGGTTACATTATGCCCAGTTAGGTTACTCTAGGTTAGGTTAGGTCAGTCATTTTCGTTGAAAACCTGAAATTTGTTTGAAATGTGAAATCCACATACTTGCATAAAGTCGAGCGTCGACATTATAAAATTCGATTTTCTTTTCATGTAACGAAACGCAAGTGTAAACGCCTTCGCGACAGCGACAGTAGCAACATTCACTTGAAGTTTGTGAAGCCCAATTCACACTATCGTCAACAACAACAATAATAATAATAATAATAATAATATGCGTACGTATCTGGAGGAAAGATTTTCAAAACGCTGGATTGGAAGAGGTGTTGCCTGTCTCCCTCCTCCCCAAGGTCGCCTGACCAATTTCCACGCGATATGTTTCGATGAAGACTTGTTAAAAACATTTTTTCCTCTCGGAGGAGAGTGAAAATACAAGTTTCACGTGTACGAATTCTTGTTGAAATTAACATCGTCACCCTTAACATAATGACAAACATTTTTGGGAGAGGGAGAATCCCGATTAGATTTTTATCGAACGACACACACACACACACACACACACCATATAATATATATATATATATATACGGGATTATAAATAAAGGGTTGTAAAGGGGAAATAGTTCAAGTGGGTCGTCGACGAAAAGGAAGAGAAAAAAGGAAAAAATAAATGAGGGAATTTTCTGCATAATAAAAATTGAACGAAAATTTGAATTGCTTTTCTCAACTCAAGACGATATATATATATATATATATATATATATATATATATATATATATATATATATATAATATATAAAACCTTTGGTTAGCTTCCACCCGAATTGTTCGTTCTGACGAAGGTCAAGCTTTTCACTCCACCTTAGACCTACAGTTTAACGTGGAATCCGAACCACGCCCCACCAGCAGCCCAGCGTCTTAACCACTAGGCCACCCAGGGTACCCATTTATCTACCAACCACTTTCTTTATCGTGTGGATTAAAGAAAAAAAAATATATATATATATAGTAAAAGAAGTCAAAGTAAATTTTAATGGACTCTGAATTATACAATACAGCAATAAACAATGAATAAATATTCAGGTCCCACAAAATATTCAAATTTCTATCGTTTGGATTTTGAAAATGTGAAATAGGATTAAAAAATATTCTTTTCATACCAAATGTGAAGCAAGTTTAAAGTTTAAATTCTTCTGTTGACGACCGTACTACGAGAGTAAATTCATTCCGAACGTCTATTACGGGGAAAAATATAAAACAGGATTACGTATACAAATAGTAGTTATAGGGAAAGACGAATGACCGAAGTAAACAGTATTAAGAAATGGAGGACGCGAAGGAGAGATAAACGAGAATAGTAGATAACGAAAAAGATAATAGTAGAGAACCCGCATTAGAAACGAATACTGAACAAGAAGTGAACGGCATAAAGAAGAGCAATTGCGAGAAAGCAGAATAGCATGAAATGGTAAATAAGATCTTAAATACAGATATTTTGGGAAAGAATTTTGTTGATACAGATCGCGACAGCTTACCTCTGTTCATCCAACGCTATGCAATTTCCATTATAAATATGGTGACCGTAAATTTGGATAAAAATTTAAAATCCATTACCTCATCATCTACAAAACGCAACCAAGTCACGACGTCGCAAATATGACAAAAGATACTCCTCCTACAACTCATTAAAGAGCGTTCCTGTAGAAACTTTAAAAATTAGTATAAAAACTCAACTTTCAGCAAAGATACTTCAAATCGAGAAGATATACACCATATATACTGTATATTTTTTTATATATTTCGTAAAGTATAGAAATAATGGGTGGGGCGCGAGTGCCCTACGTTTTAACAACAAGAAGGGACTATAGAAACAGCATACAGCATCTAAAAAGAACCTTCACGGATGACCACAGGGCAACGAAACATGCTTTAGTGAAGGTCAGTGAATCTGAAACTCAGGACGAATTGCAAAAGAAAAAGTACAAAGTTCAATAGCAAATTTACAAGGTTGCTTCCAAACAACGGGCGTTTGCAAAACATTTTAGTAGAACGTTCCCTTACGTTTTATAAACGCTTATGAACGTTTAGTAAGCGTGTCTTTGACTTTCGAGTTTTAAAAGCCAAGCTCTACCATAAGCTTTTCCACCAATTCACTCATGCTAAGATATAGATAGATAGATAGATAGATAGATATAGATAGATAGATAGATAGATAAATACATACATACGTCATACATACATAGTTAATCTACTCTTTCAAGTTATTCGAAACAGAATCATATTGCACGCACGCACGCACGCACGCACACACACACACACCACACACACACACACACGTGTACATTCATACATATGAACAAGACACGTAAAATTTATATTCATATTTTTCACATTTTATAATACACAAATTTGACATTGAAATTTGTTTTGACAAAGAAAAAAAAAGTTTATTTGAAGATAAAAAAAAAGCTTGATTGTTATATTGATCAAATATTGATCGAAACAATAAAAATTATTTGATCTAATTGATGAATGTGTTTGATAAAGTCAGTTCTGTACTTGGTCATCGTGATCATGGCTGTTGATGCAACCCATCACTCGTATTTGGTTGAAGCAAATATAATGTTCCATTTCTAGGTCATTTAACGGACGCGGGTGTGTGGTGATTTCCTCTGATGATATTTCAAATTTTGTAACATTTTTTTATAAATCCTGGCTCGGTAACGCGGTGGTTACGGTGGCGGACTCTGAACGGTGAGGCTCTGGTCCCCTGCCGCCTGCTGGCTCCTAGGTTGGGTTGAGTGACCCAGTGGCGACTCGTGGTATAAATGTATGGGGGTGCGATTTCATAAAATTGTACGACAACACGGACTCACAATAGGCTAGCGCGAATCCAACTGCCGCTCACAAGAGTACTTGTATTAACATATGCGGCTATGCCAGACGTACAATTCTAGTTAATTACAAATAAGTAATCATTTCAATAAAATACATATAAATGGTTTATATCATTATTACTGAAGTAACTATTAGTAAAAATAAAGTTGTTATTATAAAAAAAATTCGCGATTGTACTTATATTTTCATTACAACAGTAAAATATAATTTATATTTACTTGAGCGAAAAATCTATCGCTCCATTCGGCTGCAATATTATTTTGTATTCAAACAGCGGTACGCTGTTTGAAGCTATGCTATAAGTTTAGAATATTATGTACTGTATGAAGGCTTACTCAAAATGCCTCATGAATCATGATATGCCACATGAATTTAAAATATATTTCAAGAATATTTATTTTAATATCTTAAAATTAATATATTTTTTATCTGTTAAATTAATATTTATCGTTTCAAGCAAGGGGAGCGACCGCTCCATCGCTCCTATACGCCAGTCGCCACTGGAACTTGAGTCGGCAGCTTACCTCGTCAATGATCAGGTTAAAGGTGACCCTTGGGGCACACTCACCCTCACATCGTGGGAAAATAAGCTTCTTAACTTTTATAAATCCGTCAATGAATGTGACAAGAAACGTTTGTGAATAATATAATCAGAGAACGAGAAAGCGTCGTCATTTTTCACCAACGCCACCAAATAAGACAATTGCTAACGAAGCAAGCATCTCATCTCTTAAAAGAACCTGTATAAACACTCCACGCTGTAATAGTGTTCGGATCACCTGAAAATCAGGACCCCCCAGCCTTCGTTAGTAGCCTTATAAGGCTAACTAACGAAGGCTGGGGAGCCCTGATCTTCAGGTGATACTAGTGTTCTTACGCTAGTCTCAGCCAATATCAAACGCGATTAAAAACACTGCATGACACCTCCCACCAAGCTTGCTTGTATGAGAGCTCCCTAAATGAAATTCTAGAAAGTTACTCTGAAATTATCTATAAATTTACACTATATTATATAATATACATAAAGTAATATTCTACTAGACGTTTATTGATTTCGAAACTGATAAATTAAAAGTATATTTAATTTATTTCATAAAATAAATTTATCATAACACCGAGACATAAATCAAGACTTAACAATAATACGACATTCAATGAGTCTCTGGCATGAGAAATACATATGCTCATATTTCTGCTTAGATGGTAAAGTTTGGTACTCATTTATAATCACAGCTAGAAATTCAAGTTTCACAACTTCTATTTTTCTCTTCAATTTGTTTGGGTTCTTATAAATTCATCTGATGATACGTGCGTTTAAAGTCATTGATAAGCACTCCCATTACATCAGTTTTCCTTCTCCGCATGTAACACAATGAAGTAGTATGTAATATAGGTTGCCACTCTACTCATCATTCAATTTATAAAGCCACAGCTTCAACCTACTAAATAGGTCAATTTCTTCTTCCTGGTAAATAATTTCTGCTACTCGATGTACGGTCAATTTAACATATACCGTATGTTTTCACCTGATTTCACGAGGAATCCTTATAACCTAGTAATATGTTTGCTGGAGTATCCTCATTCTTTATTAAGAAATTCAACTGAGCTTCAGATTTATTCATACTAATGTAGAAATTTGTCCTTCTCCACCGCAGTACATCTTCAAGCTTAATCTCAAACCACGATACTGATGCTTTAGTTGAAATGTTTCCTAAATCCAGCTTCATAATTTTACACATAACTGACCAACGTTCTATGTCAGATTCTTTCGTGTTGAACTTTGAGCTAACTGGGCTAACGCATCTCCTCCTTCATCCACCCACCAGATATGTTTCTTTCGAATAATGTAATCAACCGAAAACACACACACACATACACACACAGATTGTTTGTTGTTGTTGTTGTTGTTGTTGTTGTTTAGCCGATCAGCCCACCCTGATCGAGCAAGCCGGCGGCACGCAGGTAACCGATCGCCCTCTCCGGAGTGGACCAGAGGTTCAGCGCACTAGTGATGTTGTCTTGTGTTCGTTGTTGTGCTAGAGCGGTACAGTCTGTCATAATGTGTTCAATTGTTTGTGGTGTGTCCTGGCACAGGTGGCAGGTGTCGTCTATGGAGTTGTCTAGTCTGTGTTTATATGTCCGTAAGTTGGGGTGATGTCCACATCGGAATCGTGCTAAGTTAACTCGATCCGATCTGCTCAGGCTGATCTCTGACCTGTTAATGGGTGGCGGCTTCGCACCTAGGACCGCATTCGGACCGAGTCGTGTCAGTGCTTTGTGGGTTAGGTGTGTGTGTATGTGTTTTCTGTACTGTGTGATGTCTGTGGGGCGTGGTAAGGAATGGAGTATTTGGTTATAATGTCTCTCTGGTGTTACCTTAATGGTGCGAGGTGTCGGTGCATGATTGTACATGTAGTGGCAAGGGTGTTGTGGGTTAGTTGTCGCTGCTGCCATGAATTGTGTTCCCCTCATGTCTAAATGTTCCCTAACTTTCAGTATTTTTGTTTCTGTGTGCAGGTGTTCTATTGGTGTTTGAGTGCATCCTGTAATGATACGAAGTGCGTTGTTTTGTATTGTCTGTAAGGTGTTTATGTGTGTGTTTGAGATAATGGGTGCCCAGCATGGGCTAGCATAGTCCATAACTGAGCGAATATATTGTTTGTATATGAGTGATGTTGTTTCCTGCTGGTGTCCAAAGTTTGTGCCTGTTAGTACCCTAAGCGTGTTAAGTCTTGACGTACATTTGTTTTTAATGTCCTGAATGTAGTTTGCAAAAGATAATGATGTATTGTATGTGACCCCAAGTATTTTGGTCCTGTGAGTGTGTGGAATGTGGTGTTCTTTTGTGTGTTGCTTATAAGCAAGGCGATGGTTGATTTTGTGGGCGCTACTTTGAGTCTATTGTGTGTGAGCCAGTTTTGTATACTGTTTATGTATGTTTGTAGCTTATTTGTAGCGGTGTCGATGTTGTTGTGGGTGGATGTTAGAGTGATGTCATCCGCATATGATGATAAGGTAAGCTTGTTATCTATGGGTGTTGGAATGTCATGCATGTATAAGTTGAAGAGTGTTGGTGAGAGAACAGAGCCTTGAGGGACCCCGTTCGGAAAAGCTTGTTTTTGGATGACTTGCCATTAAATGTGACATGTGAGTATCTTCCTGAAAGATAGTTGCTCAGCCACCTTTTGGTGTTATTGTGTATGTTTGTGTTGAGTATTTTGTTTATGAGAGGGAAGCGTGGGATAGATAGCATCAAATGCTTTACTAATGTCTACTGTTGCTAATAGTGTACGTTGAGCTAGTCGTCTGGAGTTGATGCCATCCATGATGTGCTGCGTAAGGTTAGTGAGTAATGTCGTGGTTGAGTGGTGAGGTCTGAATCCATGTTGAGTAGGCGATAGTGGAATGTGTGGGTTTGTGATTTGTAGGATTAGTCTTTCTGTTACTTTGGAAGGTGTGCATAGTAAAGTAATGGGTCTATAGGAAGCTGGTTCTGTTGGATTTTTGTTTGGTTTGAGTAGTGTAATAATTTTACCTTGTTTCCATATGTCAGGAATAATACAGTGTTGGTATGAATATGTGCTGATATTTGTGAGAGCTAGTATTCCTTGTGGGCCCAAATGTTTAAGGTGTATGTTAGATATGTTGTCTGGTCCAGTAGCCTTCGAATTCTTAATGTTTTTGATGATCTTGGTGGTCTGGTCTGTATTGAAGGGTGTAATGGTCGTGTCGAGTCTGTAGGTTTTCTTGTGTCTGGTTGTTTGTCTGTCTGCGTGTTTTTGGTTGTTGTCTCTGTTTAAGTGACTTATCTTTGCGTAGCGATTAACTAGAATGTTAGCTTGTTGTCTGTATGTTGGGATATTATTTTGGCTGCGACAGACAGCCGCGTGTGAGGTGTGAATGCCGCTGTTAGAGTGGGTAATGCTGTTTATAGTCTTGTATAGCCTGGATGTATCTGTGGAGTGGTTTAGTGTTGTTATGAATTCCCTGAATGTTTCTGTTTGTTTTTCTTTGAGTTTGTTGTTTATTTCTGTGTTGAGCTGTTGTATCTGCTGTTTTATGGCTTCTGTGTGTGGTGTTTGTGTGTATATTTGAGGTTATTACGTTGCCTTATGAGGTGGGCTATTTCTCTCGTGTAATTTGGGTTGTATTTCCTAATGTTGCCCTTGGGTATGTATTTGTTTGCATTATTGATGATCTGATTAAATGTCTTGAGTGTTGTATTGATGTTTATGATGGGTGTGCTGTTTAATGTGGTGAATTGTTCCTCAGTCTGTATTTTGAACTGTTCCCAATCAGCTTTCTTGTAATTTCTGTAAGTGTGCCTAAGGCTGTTGGAGCAGAGTGTAGAATGTGTTGTAATGATGATGGGCAGGTGGTCTGATGACAGTTGTTTTTCTGTTCTCCATTGTGTATGTGTTGCTAGTGAGGAGGAACAGAACGTTATGTCTGGGGAGGAGTTTGAGTATCCTGCTTGATGTGGTATGTGTGTATGGTCTTCTGTATTGTAAGATATACCCAGATATACCCATCTGTTCATCATTCTCTGAGAAATCAGGTTTCTACACACTTTACATTCTTACAAGTCTTATCATAAAAGTTGATTTCATTAATAAATGTTCACCCAAAAATTGAATCAGAGCGCCCTCTCAAGTAAACTATACAAATTACAAAGTTCATTCACCAGTATGAAGTATGAGGTCGAGGCAGGTGGATGTGCATTTGGAATGGCTAGTAATTTCGGATTAAGGCCAGGATAACTATTCATTACTTTCCGAGAGATAAAAAGTTGTGTAGAGTATGGTAGTTGAAAATAGTAATAGTAAGTTTTAGAGTATCATATATTCATTTTAATATGATAGCCCATGAATGAGATGAAGAGACTTGGTAAATTATATAGGGTGTTTATAAAGTCCCTATCTATTTCAGTGAAAATGTAGCAAAAACGGTAAAATTCAATAACAATATAATAGAAGGCATACATTTAATGAATACTTAGGCATATGATTCTACATGAGCACCATCAGTATCTCTACACAGTTCGAATCTGTCAGCAGCATTGCGGAACACATTTTGGAGCATGATAGGGGTTATTTTTGTAAATGCTGTTACGATACGAGCACGTAAATCTTGCAGATCTGTAACCCTCGTTTGATAGACGTTTGATTTGATAAAGCCCCATGCAAAGAAATCCAAGGGCGTTAGGTCAGGCGATCAAGCCGCCTAGGGCCTGTTGCCTCCACGTCCGATCCACCGATTTGGAAATCGTTCATTTAGGTACTCCCGAACAATGTTTGCGTAATGACAAGGTGCCCCATCTTGTTGAAAGACGACGGTATTTAAAATGTGATCTGAATGAAGCTGGGGCATTTACGTGCTCGTATCGTAACAGCAGTTTCAAAAATAATCCCTGTCATGCTCCAAAATGTGTTCCGCAATGCTGCTGACAGATTCGAACTCTGTAGGGATACTGATGGTGCTCATGTAGAATCATGCTTAGGTATTCATTAAATGTAGGCCTTCTATTATACTGTTATTGTATTTTACCCTTTTTGCTACGTTTTCACTGAAATAGATAGGGACTTTATAAACACCCTGTATTAGACTATGGTTCCAATCCAATTAAACAGTGTGGGTCACCGGTGGGGGATTAGATATACTGTACTGTGTATATACATTCCCAGAATATATTCCTCCTACTTTGACAGCTGATTGGGTACTGGTGAAAGAAGGGACAGAATGACTTGCTTTACAGAATTGCCAGGCGTTTGAGTTATTGCTTCTAACGTGTTAAAGTTGGGTGTTGTTCTCCTCTGCAGAGGATCTAAATATCATCGAATATATTTTCGAAATATCTTTAGTCTTGAGTTGTACAAAAGTGTCAGTTTCGTATATAATGAGTCTAGCTTTATACCTACTTTCATATATTTTTCTACTTTCCAAGTTACTGACCTTAATGAGATTAGATTTCCTTATTTTTAATCTCTACTTTTAGCATGTCTTTTCCATCTTTTCCTTACAAGACATAATTTTCTTATTTAAACTTTCGGTTAAGAAAATTTGTCTTCTTAGAATGAAAGAATTAATTCTTCTGCACGCTATTAACTCTCAAAGTTACGGATCAAAATTTTTGAACAATGTACTTACAGCATTTGACCTTGTCATCCTCAAAATATCCTCCCCAACCGGACCTAACCTTGTTTCGTTATGTTACATCATAGGCACCGTACTATTTGGTGTAGCGGAATAAAATCAAGCTGTATAACGTCGACTTGCATAAAGTCGAACTGCATAAGGTCGACTTACATAAAGTCGAACGCAAAATTTTTGAACAGAACATGCGTAAGGCCGAACAATTCAATCCTATGTAAGTCTGTTTAATTCATGTTAAATTAGTTTAACTTAGGTTCGCTTTGGTTAGATTATGTTACATTATGCCCACACTCTAAATGATACTTGACGTTTGGTTGTATACAGGGTGATTCATAAATCGCAGGGTGTATTCTTGAGACAAAAGTAAAAAAAAAAGACCATATAAACATAGGTCGAGAAACCCGTAGGTTTCGAGTTAAAGCACACGAGAGAAAAATGAAACTCCTAAAGATTTTTATATTTGCTTCATTAAAATAAATGTTCTCTCTCTCTCTCTCTCTCTCTCTCTCTCTCTCTCTCTCTCTCTCTCTCTCTCTCTCTCTCTCTCTCTCTCTCTCTCTCATCGTAAACTATCGCTAAGCACCATTCCCTCATTTGTTCATGCTCACTCTTTTTCCCCTTTAATTATTTATCTATCCCCTATCCTATTTTGTGACGTGCTGAGGCATGCATTCAATAAATAGGAAAGAATTTCAAACATTTACTTTAATGAAGCAAATGTATCACACTGTGTATTTGCATAAAATGTAAAAAATCATTAGGAATTTCATTTTTCTGTCGCGTGCTTTAGCGCGAAACCTACGGGTTTCTCGACCTATGTTTATATGGCCTTTTTTCTTTACTGTTGTCTCAAGAATACAGCCTGCGATTTGTGAAACATATTTAGGATTCACCCTGTATATGAAACGTCCACTCATCATCTCATAATGAATTTTCGTTCTGAAGTGAATAATAGCTATTTTGAAGTGTTTACTAGATATTTCAAACATTTGAAAAAGGTGCTTAAATGTTTCAAATTTTTAAAAGCGTCGAAATTAAACATTTCATTTGTATAATACGTTAGTTTTCTATTGTTTGCGCCTAGACGGATACGCACTGTGGTTAAAAATATTTTGAAATTGTGACGCAGTTTATTTATCTTGAAGACAGGAGAAAACAATTATTATATGTGTGCATTTATTCATTTATTCCACGTAGGCTTCCGTTTTTTAAGTGTCTTTCATACATTTGTTAATTTTATTTATTTGGCTAGTCCTCAGTTAGTAAAGTCTTTCTAGATTAAGAACCAGCCTGTGACCTTCAGCCTAGCCTTAGACCTACGCCTCTTGATGTATAGTAGGCCTATCCTAAGTTCAGTAATTGCGTAGACAGACTATACTTGAGAAAAGACACTGATAAGTTAGAAAGAGTTCGGGCTAGAGCAACCAAAATGAATCCAGAACTGAGAAGTCAAATATTTTAGGAAAAATTGGGGATCACCTGAAGATCAGGGCCCCCAGCCTTCTTTAGTTAGCCTTATAAGGCTAACTAACGAAAATATCACGACCTGACCTAACCAATCGTTAGGTCAACTGTACACCCTTGACGATTAGTTAGGTTAGGTCGTGATATTTTCGTTAGTTAGCCTTATAAAGCTAACTAAAGAAGGCTGGGGGCCCTGATCTTCAGGTGATCCAAAATTAGCTGAACTAGATATACGTGTACGTGTACTATACTCGTATATTCACTTGAAAGGCATCGAATTATAGAAGAACTAATTCGACTATTTAAAATTGATAAATGGCTTTCATAATGTAAATTGCAGGAAGTTATCTGATAGGGATGCAGAGTCATTTACAAGAATAAATAGATATAAATTGAAAGCCAAAAGTTTTTAAGAGTAGTGTGAAGCAATATTTCGGACCTAGTATGTTTCATGGACTGCTCTCGATTTTCCTACGAAATTGCAAACAAGGGCAGTCGATGACCCTGATTTTGTTTCTGCAATCGGTTTTCTTGAGAAACGAAACGAAACCTAACGAAACCTAACCTAACCTAACCTAACCTAACCTAACCTAACCTAGTTTCTTATACTATTGTTTTTTGCAAGATATCGCACTAATTCTTGTCATTTTTTTTGCAAAACAATGAGTGATGTTTGTATTAATTTGAAGTGGCTATGACAAAATGTGCCTGACGATGAATCCGCAGTAAATTTTTTCCAGGAACATGATGTTATTCCTAATAAAAAGTTATGCAAACGCAAGCACAACATGGCAATTGCGAATTTGTATGGCGTAAGCGCCACACCAGCTCGGACTTATTCAAAAAGATGGAGTGTATTGCGTCGTTTCAGTAAATAAATTTATTCAATATCCAATAACATTTTTCTTTATCATTTCTCAAGAAAACCGATTGCAGAAACAAAATCAGGGTCATCGACTGCCCTTGTTTGCAATTTTGTAGGAAAATCGAGAGCAGTCCATGAAAAATACTAGTCCCTTCTTTTCATATAAACTTAAACTTTCCTGCATTAGACATTTCATTGTTAGACAATTCATTGAACATTTCAGTAGACATTTCCGATTTGTCTTTTCAAATGTTTACAAAATTGGGACAATTTAAACATTTCAATTGACTTACTGAAATGTCTAACGAAATATTTAACTAATGTGAAGGGTCTAACTCTAATGCATTAAAGTCCAGTGGTTCCCAACCTTTTTGAAGCGATGGCCCACTAGAGCTGATTCGAATAACTCATGGCCCACCTCCCATGTTGCTAAGCTGGTATCATGTTTATATAAGGTTTAATAAGCAAATTTTTGTTATTGACATTTATTAACATGAAGCTAAAAGACACGCAAGTGGGCCATGGCCCACCGGTTGAGAACCAGTGCATTAGCCATTTCAAAATTCACAAAATTTGGACAATGAAACGTTTAACGAAACGTCTACTTCTATCATATTTAGAGTGCAGTTAGGTTACGCTAGATTAGTCATCTCTGGTTAGGTTAGTCGTCTGTCACTTAAAATCTGAAGTACAGACGTGAGTTACTCACTTTTCGCTGAAATTAAACAAACATCTCCTATTAATTTAAATCTTAAATGCATAAACTTGCATAAAGTCAAATTGGAATAATGTCGACATGCATAACATCAAATGTTGATTTTGCGCATGTAATTCCTTCCAACTTACTATCCAAGTACTTCATAGTTTTCTAAAATTTCATTGAATAAAAGTGCAGTTAAAATAATGATTAGTTTTTAATTTAAATGATGTGTATAAAGTAACGCAAGTGAAGAGACAAATCTGATTTTAACTGGTTTAAACTAGTTTCAACTTTAGACTTGTTTCACCTATCGAATATACAATTGTTATAAAGTCTGTGTAATAAATATTACTCGTCCATGTTCACTCGCGTTAATATAATTTAAATCGGATTTGTCTCTTCACTCGCGTTACTTTATACACAACCGGTAAATGAAAGTCCACTTTTTCGGGTATAGGTACAGTAAGTTAAGTCGTCAGGCCACCCAACAGGGTCCGGACAAAAGCCCCTAGGAAAAAAAGCCCCCTGGACAAATTGCTGGGTAGGGCAAGTCAAGTGTCACATCTAATCTGAAAAGATCAGAAGATATTTAGGTGAAATAACCGGATCTTTTCGGTTTAGGTCCGGCATTGGATTTTTTCATATTTTTGGTATAGACGTAGATTTTTACGCTGATTCCATTTCCGCAATCCGTTTCTTGGAGAAATAAACACGAAAAAAGTTATTTGCAAGTTTATTACGTTTACAGGTTTTCAGAACGCAGAACGGAACACAAACCAAAGTTTGCTACTTGCCAAACTGCACAATATCGTTCAGCATTTGGCGCACTAGATCTTTGCCTGCGTGTCGGTGACGCCAGAGAAACTCGCAGAGATACGAGTCGATCATGGAACGGTGCGTACCACACCGGCGCTTGTTACCGCGTTTGAGTTGGTTCCACGTCGACTCTATCCGTTGCCTGTGTGCTCCAGTTGATTAGGTTAGGTTAGGGTAGGTTAGAGTAGGTTAGGTTAGGTTAAGTATAGGTGGATATTTGAATATAAATTTTGGGCCATAACCTTTTTCGTGTTTATTTCTCCAAGAAACGGATTGCAGAAATGGAATCAGCGTAAAAATCTACGTCTATACCAAAAACATGGAAAAAATCCAATGTATAGTGAACACTTTTTATTATTTTACTTTCATCATTATTTACTCTTTCTATCGGCTCTATTTCATTTATCGCTTGCTTTCTCTACACTCGTTTTCGCTGTACCGTATAAGATTCTGGTAGCCACGCCGAGACTATGAAAGCCGTTACAAAACAAAGGGGGGGGGGGTTCATTAACACTCTTTTAACACTTGTTAATATTTTATTTAATTCCGAAAATGGTTTAAGTAATTTAGGGGGGATGCGAGTACGGAATTTTACTATAACATTTTACGTCGGAGAGGGGCACAAACAATTAATTAAATTTTACGTTACATGGCGCCAACCTCACGCTTAACGCGCTGCCTAAAGACTCACTCCTTTGGGGGTAGCCCGCTCTGTCGGCGGCCTCTGTTCAGGATTGCCAACTCCATTTTAAACAATTTCAAACAATTTCACAATTATTAGTAAATGATTTATATTAAACATTATGATCTTAATTAAACAAAAATTAATATTCTTAACTAGGCATTACTACAAATGCCGGACCTAAAACCGAAAAGACCCAAATAACCAATATTGACCTGTTATGTTAATTGAATGCCCAGTTAGGTCAACTGAATGCCCGGTTAGGTCAACTGAATGCCCGGTTAGGTCAACTGTACGCCCTTGATGATTGGTTAGGTTAAGTAGTGATATTTTCGTTAGTTTAGACGAAAATGACGAGAGCCAAAATACATAAACTATAAACATAAACTGTAAATAATAAAGAATAAAAATAATGATTAAAAAAATTGTTATTATTATTTTTCCTAGGGGGGGGGGCTTTTGTCCTACACTCCCACCCAACAGTCGTCCAAGGGCAAGATCTGACCCACGGGCGGCCAGTTTAACCCTGAAATGCATAGTCAATTGGACCCCGCTATGAAAGATGATTTGATTTGCCAATGCAGTCTAAGGTTAAAAATAACTTGATTGTCAAACTTGTATTTATAATAAAAGACAAACTAATAAAATAAAAATATTTAGAAAACGTTGAAAACAAAAATAAAAACTTAGAAAACTGTGCATATAAAAATATTTGTTTTCCTTTGAAAAGTTAAATAAATTGAAAAGTTAAATAAATTGGGAAAAATTACGAAATAATGAATGTCTAAAAATTTTTTGTTTAATTAAAAATATTATAAGAAAATTAATAAAAAAAAAAGATGAAATAGTAAGAAAAGAACATATACAAATTGCAAACTAAAATCTAAAAGTAAAATAAATTTGATTTTTAGAAGTATTCCCTCATCCCGTTTTCTAACGAGATAAACAAATGTGGAGTAAACCCATAATAATCTATGGATTATGATAAAGAGTCACAAACTTTAAAAATTTGTTTGTATGATCCAACTTAAAAACCTTGTCTAAATCTGAGTCATATATCAAAATAATATATGAATGAGGAATCCTGAGTCATAGCGCAGAGAATACACTATGGATGGTATTGTAAGTCCATTTTGTGTGGAATTCTGCGCGTTGAAAAAAAATTCTACCATACTACTACCACCCAGGTTCGTTCAAGCGAAACAAATATTTACGCTGTTTGATCATGCTTTCAACTCCGTCGGCGTTATAAAGCATGCAAATGCATTTTAAGTGCAATTACATTCTTTATGAAAGCGAGGGAGTTGAATGGAGCACAGTCAAAGAGGGTAACTATTGGCGTCGCTTGAATGAACCTTTTAGGGGAGTTCTGGATGATGCGATCGGTTGGAACGCTGACTCTAAAATCATGAGACGCCATTTGGAGTCCCACTAGCTGCTAGTTTCCCATTTTACTACCTTTTCTTTTTCCACCTTTTCAAAGCGCGGTTATTGCGCTTTGTATAGGAGAATTATCCGCGCAAGATGAGAGCGAAAGAACGAAACAAATGAAAAAATGAGGTAACCACCCGGGAATCGAACCCGGGATCTTCCGATTGCCGGTCAGATATGATAACCATTACACCACGGGCCTCACTCAATCAAATGTCGTAATTCCTCTACATGCGCGCAGAAACCAATGCCCCAAAGGGGCACCTCCCGCATGCCGTAACATTATATACATTATAACTGGTTATAATGTAATATATATATATATATATATATATACACATATACTGTATATTCATTTTTCTTGTCATTTTCCCTGCCTTCTTCTAGTTGCCATAGTGATCATCAGGGTAAACAGGGGAGGGGAAAAGAACTTGGAATGTTGTACACTTTTTTCCTTCGCAACATTTCAGTGTTACAAAGTAATCTCGGATCATGAGTTTGCTGTTGCATGTAGTCTGTTGTACAATCTTAGGGCACACCTCTATACAATAACTGGTTGAATAGGTGTCGTAATAATCATAAGTCGTTTTCATTTGAATAGATATGACATCAGATGACCAGCCTCTCTCTCTCTCTCTCTCTCTCTCTCTCTCTCTCTCTCTCTCTCTCTCTCTCTCTATATATATATATATATATATATATATATATTATTAGTTTTTATTTTTGAGAATTTCTAATTAATGTTTTTAATGGCTTTTTCAGATGAAAATTCTTTGAACGTTGGAATAAACGATCGAGTTATTAAAAATTTGAATAAGTTTTAAATATTAAATAATAAATCCGAAAGAGCCTTGACATTTTAACTTAAAAACGATAAATAACAGGTTAAAAAGAAAAAAAAGAAGCTAAATTTCAGAAATGAAAAATGATTTTTTTCCATTAAGCCCTCGGCAAATGTGATATGCAGTATATATATATATATATATTTTTTTTCATATATACACGGTGAACCAAAAGTAGGTGGACAGTAGGTTGAATACGGTTTGTGTTATATTATATAAACTATGGTGTTCATTATAACTATGGTGTTTGTTATATTATATTAAATATTATAAACTAAATTTATTTAAATTTTATTTTGTATTATAGTATACAAAAAAATTAAATATGTATTCTCAAAATAAACGTTATCATTTACTGTCCACCTACATTTGGTTCACCCTATATATGGGATGAATTTCACAATTAAACACGTGAAATGAATGAATGCTGCAAACCCACAAGGAAAAAGGAAAACGATTCCAAGGCCTTTCGTGTATTCAGAGCTACACCTCGTCAGGGAATGAAGAGAGAAGGCAAGATGCCCATAAATATATACAACGTAGCGGAAACCAAAACAATTAGCACATACTTAACAAGAGTTAATGAGAGGCAAAAGGAATTTTAACAAGATATTGTCAATTTTATACATTCCCGCACTGTTATTGAAATTGTTTTTAAAATGAATAAATGCACATTCTAGAATATTTCTTTCAATTATATATCTGTTTTTAACAAGCGCTTTAGAACTATCCCACCTGATGCTATGATTACATCTATACATATGGTTAAACAAAGCTTTGGAATTATTAGCTGTTCTACACGCATATTTATGCTGTTTTACCCTTATATCTAACGTTTTACCGGTTTGGCCTATATATACTGAGTTACATTGTGTATATCCGATCGAATACACACAACCAACAACATTATCCGGGCTATTCTTTATTAGGCGTGATTTAACAATATTATTATACTTAAAGCACTTGGCATCAATGTAGTCTTTAAGTAAAGTCGGAAGATATTGAAAATTAACATGGTAAGGTAGGCTAAGGATATTTTTACGCTGAAATTCCTTTACAATTACATATTATAATACCTATTCTTGGCTTTCCTAAGGCAGTTATCTAAAAATGAAATAGGATAACATAATTTAGTACCAATATTCATGATATTGCACAATCGGAATCTAAAAATTCAGGACAGACAACTCTCAATGCTCTGAGAAACATAGCAGAGAAAATAGAGGATTTAATCGAGGGATGATGGTCAGAATAAAAATGCACATAAGAGTTATTATTAGTAGGCTTGCGATAGACTTCAAGCGCTTGTTAAAAACAGAGATATAATAGAAAGAAATATTCTAGAATGTGTATTTATTCATTTTAAAAACAATTTCAATAACAGTGCGGGAATGTATAAAAATTACATCTTGTTAAAATTCCTTTTGCCTCTCATTACCTCTTGTTGAGTATGTGCTAATTGTTTTGGTTTCCCCTACGTTGTATATATTTATGGGCATCTTGCCTTCTCTCTTCATTCCCTGACGAGGTGTAGCTCTGAATACACGAAAGGCCTTGAATCGTTTTTCTTTTTTCTTGTGGGTTTGCAGCATATATATATATATATATATATATATATATATATATATATTATGGAATAACACGCATGAGCAGATGGGTTTTTTGCATGAACCATAATTGCCTTCATCAGGATTCGAACCCAGAACCTCTTGAGTAGGAGTCGACCACTACACATCTCGTAATAATATAGTGGTAGCGGTGCGACTCCAGACTCAAGAGGTTCCGCGTTCGAATCATGGTGGGGAATTTTGTCACACACACACACACATATATATATATATATATATATATATATATATATATATATATGATCACCTGAAGATCCGGCACCCACAGCCTTTTTTAGTTAGCTTTATAAAGCTAACTAACGAAAATATCACGACTTAACCTAACCAATCGTTAGGTCAACTGTACGCCCTTAACGATTGGTTAGGTTAGGTCGTGATATTTTCGTTAGTTAGCCTTATAAAGCTAACTAAAAAAGGCTGGGGTGACGGATCTTCAAGTGATCATATACAGTATATATATATATATGTACAGTATATATATATGGAATACACAGACCTAATGTGCATGGAAGAAGAACCCTTCTAGAATAGTTAAATTCGCTATAGTCCGAATAGATAATGGTAAATGGCAAATACTAAAGTTTTTTCTTATGATGGAAATCCAACGCAGGCAACTAACTGGTCACTAGCAAAGAACCCCCAACATATAGCTTCCGTCACCAGCTATCTGCTAAGGAGATAAAACCCAGCTTTGGGACAGGGGCTAGTCTTTTTCAACTTTGGGGGCTCTTTGCTAGTGACCCGCTGCCGCGTTGGACTGATATCATAAAAAAAAAGAAAAACTTTAGTATGTATTTGCCATTTACCATTACTCATTACTTATTCAGACTACAGTGGACTTAATTATTCCAAAAGGATTTCTTGTTTCATGCACATCAGGTTTGTGTATTTCGTAAAATTTATATCAGGGAATTATTCTGAGTTGTTAAAGCTTGTTGCTGTTCCGTGCATTGGTCTCTCTTCACACGTAGGTCAAGTGGTGGCCCGCCTATATATATATATATATATATATATATATATATATATATATATATATATATATATATATATATATATAAACGTACATCACAGAAGAGGGCTCGTCCCGAGCACGTTTGTTACTACTAAACCATCTTTCAAACCAAAAGATTTCCTTTCATCTGCAGTTTTTAAGCTTATTATGTCTCAAGATCTTTCCCTAAAAACACCCGTTAACAACTGTTTTTCAATTCCCTACATTTGATTCCTTGCGGATTTTTTTCAGCTTGAATTTCGCTCATTCAAATGGAGAAGCACAAGTGCAAATAGGAAGAAAATAATATATTTCGATTACTCTTTCAATTTTGAGAACCACTCCTCTTTTCCAAATTTGAACTATATATATATATATATATATATATATATATATATATGAAAATTATTTCACGAAAGTAACACGTGAAAAATATTTATGATGAATAAAACCACGAAGGAAAGGAAACACAAAAAGGTGCTCAAGCGCTTTCGTCTAATGACATCCTCAGGAACACTGAAGTACATAAAAGGTTACGGCCTATATATAGGTTACAGAAAAAAATAAAAAATAAAATAAAATAAAAAAATAAATAAATAACATACACACAAACATATATATATATATATATATATATATATATATATATATATATATGCAATAAACAGAGAAGTAAAAATAAAAATTAAAAATTAAAGGATTAACAAAGAGGCATACAGATTTGTAAGGAAAAATATCGATTTTTAGCACAAGATCAAATGAATTATAAAAATACAAATTTATACTGGAAATCTGCCCGGGTTTTAACACTTTGCCTTTTATAGTCAAGTTTCGATATATATAAAAATAAAATGAAGATTAAAAGTTAATAAAGTAGCATACAAGTTTACCAAAGATTTAGCGTCCTACCCTTTTTATCTAAATCTGTTTTGAAGGAATTCAAAACAACAGGATCGAGTTGAAAAAGACCTTTGCTTATGTTGAAGTTATTTGAAAGTTGGATAATGGCAGACTCAAGAATATTTCTATTAACAATGTTGCTAGAGTGAAATAAAACTGAAGCATTATTCCAATCAATACAGTGGGATAACTGTGTATATATATATTATATATATATATATATATATCTATATATAATATATATATATATATATATATGTTTGTGTATGTATGTATGTTATTTATTTTTTCTTTTTTTTCTTTCTGTAACCTATATATAGGCCGTAACCTTTTATGTACTTCAGTGTTCCTGAGGATGTCATTAGACGAAAGCGCTTGAGCACCTTTTTGTGTTTCCTTTCCTTCGTGGTTTTATTCATATATATATATATATATATATATATATATAATTTAGACTGGCCCAAAAAACTTATTTTTGAAAAGTGAAAGTCTCACCCCCATAAAATTGTTACAACCATCATAATATACTCGCACACTAAATTTCAACAATATCTATGCACTTTTGGTGGTGCCGACAGCGCTTGTATTTTTCATTTATTGCGAAAATATCAATTGCTGGTAAAATTACTTTAAGAAATCTCGTAATTCGTAGTACAAATATTGTGTGCAAACCATGCTTATTCACACACTTGTGGATTGTGCTCCACATGTTACACTGTTACACATGTTACAAATTTTTGAGATTTGGGACAAGGCGAAAATACCACCAGAGCCAAACAGCATGTACTAACGAAAATTCAAAAAATGTATGAGAACTTCAGATCACATCAAAAATCAAAATCAAACCGTAATCAAAATCAAATTAAAAAAGAAACTGAATTCCAAGATAGTTTAGATAACCTTTTTGATATAGCTCACGCAAATGCTTTACAAATGATGTCAAATGAGGAAGATAGGTCATTCCTACATGCTCAAAGAGAAAAAGAGAGGCGAGGTTACATGACTGATATTGATAACAAACTGGTCGCTAAGCAAATGCGAAAACGGAAAAAAGAGGAAAGAAATGCTGCACTAACAGAAGCTGAGGCATTGCGAAAGAAACTGTCATCAGCTGCAGTTCAGTTCAGTAATAGCAGTTCAAGCAGTAGTAGTGATGAGCAACCAGAGCCAGGCACAGCGTACACTCCTGAAATGAAATCCAAACCTTCAAGCAGCGCAATATCAAATAAGTGTAAGCGCATCGTAACACCTGATCTGGCAATGGCATTAGATCGAACAAAAACAAGTGGTGTTATGGTGCTTTCAGCTGCTGCAACTTCTCTTGGACATGACATTGACAATGTTGTTTTGAGCAGAAATACTCTACAGAGGATGAGGAGTGCCGTACGCCAAAAAGTTGCAGATGACATTAAGCAAACCTTTACCTCTAACGTTCCGCTTACCATTCATTGGGATGGTAAAGTAATGCAAGATGTAACAGGTGATGAAAAAATAGATAGGCTAGCTATTCTTGTATCCGGTGGAGAAAAGTCTAAGCTTCTAGCAGTACCCAAACTTGTTTCTGGAGAAGGCGGAAAAATTGCAGAAGCAATTCTAGAATGCTTAGACGATTGGAATTTGCAAGAATGTATTCAAGCAATGTGTTTTGATACTACCGCTAGCAATACTGGCAAAAAAAAAAGGCGCTTGCATGATAATCGAAAGTAAGCTTGATAGAAAACTCCTTTCTTTGGCTTGTCGCCACCATATTAATGAAATTGTGATATCAGACGTCTTCCAGAAGTGTTACGGTGATTCAACGGGACCGGATATATTACTTTTCAAACGTTTCAAGATTTCCTGGAAACAAATGGATGATAAAGGATATGAAGCTGCCAATACAAACATGCCGTGGAAAGCAGAAATCCTCGAACTGTGCGAAGAACAGCTTGCCAGAAGTCACTTAAGAGCGGATTATCGTGAACTTCTTGAATTATCAATTAATTATGTAGGTGGTGTTCTATCAGGAGGAGTACATTTTCGTCAACCTGGGGCTTTACATCGCGCTAGGTGGATGTCGTGTGATTTATGCCATCAAAATTGTATTGTTTTGCTCGCAATTCAACCTGACAAAACAGGAACTGATTGTAATGGAACGCTTCTCTCGCTATGCTGTCCGCTTTTTTATGTGCCAAAATGGTTTGCGGCTCCTATCGCATCTTTTGCACCAAGAACCGATTTGGAGTATCTACAAGAGCTTCAGCAATGTGATGATAAGGAACTTTCAGCAATAGCTAGCAAAGCATTATGTCGTCACCTCTGGTATCTACATGAAGAACTTTTGTTGCTTGCCTTTTTTGATGATGGCATAACTTTGCAAGTGAAACGGCAGATGGTTCAGGCATTGGAAAGACCTGGTTCAGAAATACCAGAAAAACGAATTGCTTTTGACCACACTCACGATGATCCACTAGAGAAAAGTCCCTTCAATCGACGTTTCTCGAAGTAGATTCTGCAGAATGGGATAACAGGGACGACTATAAATTAGTTAAGGAATATGTTAAAACAATGAATGTTGTAAACGATAATGCAGAGAGAGCGGTCTCATTAATTCAGAGTTTCAGCAGTCATCTCACAAAAAAATGAACAACTGCAGTACCTTCTTCAAGTCGTGGAAAAACACCGAGAGTAGTTTCCAGAGGTAAAGAAATCAAATGGATTAGGCCTATTGGGGATACCACTCAAAAAAAAAACGCGCCTGTTATAGTTACCTCCTGGGTGGTGCAGAAAAACTACACATTTCAGAGTCTGTCGGCACTACTAAATATTATGGAATCCGGCTGAAACTTCCTATCGACACGCATAACAAATTCCAGGGGTGAGACTTAAGAAAAGAACATATTTATTTTTCACCCCTATGAGCCTGGGCCGGTCTAAATTATATATATATATATATATATATATATATATATATATATATATATATATATATATATATATATATATATACAAGGTGGGCCGAAAGTCTGGATCCATAGGAAAATATTTATTTTAATACATAAATTACAACAAATGGTAAATACTTAAAATGAATATCAACTTTAACTCGTAAATGCGTATCCGTGATACTGTACAGTAGTTCGTACTCCAGTATAAATACTCAAATACTTTTTTTATTTCAGCCCAGAAATGGCTTCGAATCTAAGAACAGAAGACGGGTAGAACTTGTGCTCATGTACGCAAGACAGGGCGCTACACACAGAGAAGTTGCTACCGAATTCAATAGAAAATCATCCTGATAAGCATCCAGTAACACATGCGACTGTTGGCAAGTTGTTTAAACGTTTCAAAGAAACAGGAAGTGTACATGATCGACGGCGTTCTGGTCGTCCAAAAACTGCAACTGATGAAAATACCTCTGCAATGGTATGTGAAACTTTAACGAATAGTCCAGTAAAGTCAACAAGAAGATTATCAAATGAAACACGCATCTCGAGAACGTCAATTCGAAGAATTATTAAAAATCATAAATTCCATCCCTAAGTGTCTCGATGTCAGAGGCCGCCAATTTGAGCATTTGTTATAATTTGTTGTTTATACTGGAGTACGAACCACTGTACAGTATCACGGATACGCATTTACGAGTTAAAGTTGATATTCATTTTAAGTATTTACCATTTGTTGTAATTTATGTATTAAAATAAATATTTTCCTATGGATCCAGACTTTCGGCCCACCCTGTATATATATATAATATATATATATATATATATATATATATATATATACTGAATTGTGCTTAAACTAAAGACGGTTCCATTTTAAGGGAACCATAAAATGGTTTTAAAGCTTCTGAGACCGAAAGAAGTGACAGAGAATACAAGGCGCCAATTTCATACTTTTCTCAGCACGTTTTCAGGAAACATTTTTTATGTTTTGAACTATCGAATTAATTCGTTTTTTGCGGAATTATATATATATATATATATATATATATATATATATATATATATATATATATATATATATATATATATATATATACACGTGTACGTGGATTGCTATTTAAACTCTGATAACGCTGAATAAGGTAATTTATGAGGCAGAGAGAGAAGGAACTTCACCAGAAGACAACACTTTCCTACGAGCGGACTACTCTGCACGTGAACAGTGTGTCCCGACTTTGATAACAGATGGTACATCAAATTTGTTTACATTGCAGCGTTGCAAAGGGGATGGGTGATCCACGGGTATGAGTTTACAACATGCATTCAACATTTGCGATGTACCATTTTCGTTCATGCTTCCCGTTTATACGATGCAGTATTGATTTCTGCACACGCCAGATACAGAAACAGGCTCTCTCTGTTCAGTATTATACATGTATATATACATATATAGTGTCCAAGTGTTCCGTTACAGTTTTGAATGAATGTAAATTAATATACATTCAATATACAAAAATATTATAACCTGTATTAAAAACAGTATAGAAAAGAATTAACAGGTGCAAGATATCAAATTTCAACTTGTCCTCCATCCTTATTTGGACAGTGCTCTACCCTTTCGGAAATGTCGAAAGAATCTTCAAGTTCTTGAGAGGTTATGGCGTTTACTTCATGTTTAAGTCTTTGTTTAAAGTTTTCTAAATCTTTAGGTTTAATGGCATAGAAATTAATTTTAATGTTTTTTCAAAGGTAGAAATCTAATGGCGTACGATTGAGTAACCGGTGAGGCCATGCAATGGGGCTACAGAGTTCCACTCCATCTTTCCGGAAAGATCTCGTCAATCAATGACGGTCCGAACACTTAAAGCATAAGGAGGTGGGGGAGTCATCCTGCTGGAAAATAAAGTTATTCTAAATTTCGAACTTCAGTTTGAACGAAGAAAATCTGAAGCATCTTCAAATATGAGGTATCGATGACAAGTGGGTCATCGAAATTAAGTAGTTCTTTTTACTCGTAAAAACGCAGTAGACATTAAACTTTAGGGGGAATCTCGCTCGTGTTTTCTCACTTTATGGGTTTTATCTCGTCCTCAGATTCCGCAGTTATGTTTGTTAACTTTACCACCAATGAGGAAAGTAGCTTCGTCTGAGAAACAAAACCAACTTAGAAATGTCAGATCCATCTTTACAAAATCCAGCAGTTCAGAACATGTGTCAATGCATCTAATATAATCGTCCTCCAAAACTGTTTAACTAAGGTAGCTTTGTAAGGGTAAAAATAAAGCTTACCTCAGTGAACATTATGGACAGTCGACCTTGACATCCCCAGTTCAGCGAAAGTGTGACGTACTGACGTTTTGGGATTTCCCTGAAAACGCTCACAGACACATTTAACGTCTTCCAGGGATGAGAATAGGCTTCTCGATTGGGACGAATCATGAACTGAGCGAGCCATTTTTCCTAATCTCGCCACTCACCATTATGGAGACAATTTCGATGCTGGATTCTTTCCACACGCTTTTCTTGATCTTCCCTGAACTATTATGGTAGATTTATGTTTAATTTGCCATAATACGCAACGTGCCTCCTCCTCCTCCTCTACAGTCGCCATTTTTGTTTGGTGTCTCATTAATAGTGACGTAATCATTCACGGCTGCCATAAGCCAAAATAAATTTAGGATTCTTCATTAAATATTTACGGTTAATATTTATTTATTTTAGATATAATGTTTCTTTTTATTTACACTCAAAACTGAACCATAACAGGACTTTATGGGCACCCTGTATAAATAAATAAATAAATATTAAAACCTTCCTTCTTAAACAGACAGTTTCGTAGGAACCAGCCGGTCTTTGCTGTTTGGCGTCCTTTCTATATATATATATATATATATATATATATATATATATACTAATGAAGCGATGCAGGTCAAGGACTGATAATAATGTGTGTACGACTTACAAATTTTGTGTGATTTGCGATACAGCATTTTAAATTCAATAAATACTTTGAGTGGAAATGTTAAAACAACTTTTAAAACGTGTAAATACCAAACCACAACAGTAAAATGTACCCTAATTTAGCCGGAGCTGGGCACAATACTTGCATTAGCCTTATAAAGCCAGAGAAGCCAGAGTGGCCTATTACAGTAAAATTACATTTTCAGGAAATGTTTTTTATTGTACACGAGTTAATTTTTATTGGTTTATTAGCGATAAACTGTTTAATTCAACCTATAAATGTAATTCTCATTATAGGGTTACGTAGACCCAACACTAGTCGCTATGTGTGCGGTCCCACACTGGCCTTCTAGGGTTAATGAACTCTTACTACGTACGAACGAGAAACCCTTACCGCACTGTTTTGTGAGTGAACCATTCTCAGATAAAAACATTTTGAAAACAACATCGCAAAAATTATTTGATTTCATTAAAAAACAAGAAACACGTAGAGAGGGTTGGGTTTTTTTTAAAATACCATTTCGGTACGTTCTCTGTGATTCTTCATCTCAAGTTTTCGCATTCACCAGAAGGAGAGAGAGAGAGAGAGAGAGAGAGAGAGAGAGAGAGAGAAATCACTTGTCGTATTCCTGTGGAAGACCTGATATCATTTTACGATATCGAGGTCAAACAAAGCAGTTGAAGATGGTGATTTCGCTTGTCATTGTCTTAATCAGTTAGATACGAAGGTCAAGAAACGCACTCTTCCTATTGACATGTCATAAATATTTACATTTGAATTTTTGTAGAAGCTAAAAACATTTCTAAATCACCAGATGATGTACAGTTCTAAAATTCTTGCATACTTAAAACCTTACAACTCTTTTAAAAGACTTTGCAATTGCAAATAATATCTATAAACTTCATCCGTCAACATTTTATACGCAACGCATTAGTTTTACGAGTAGTGTTTTTTCATTTTACCTCGTCATGCGTATCATTATTTCTATGTGGGTAATAAAGGCGTCTATAAGACTTTTCAGGAGAAAATTTTGCAGTTTAAAATGGACTCTACTCTACTTACAAACGCCAACCAGCGTTTATAAGACTTTCCAAAAGTACGGTCTCTAAGCATAGCAACGAGTTCAAGGAGGCTTCCAAATGTTTTTTTAAAAGGCTTCAAAATTTCGCTTTATTTTAACAGAAAACTGTTTTTGAGTTTTAATTTAATTCCCTTGAATTTCATAGCGTCAATATTTGAATAAATAATTTGAATCGGATTGAAAAGCAAAAACGTTCAAGTTTGAAGTGGGAAAATATATTTAGGCCGGGTGGAAATTTTATATTGAAGAGGTACATATTGTGAGGAGTTTGAATGAAACACAGGAACCCCCCCCCCTCATAAATTATTTTCGCTGTTTAAAGCCTCCTACCCCTGGCACAATTTTTCACTTTTTGACCTATATTGAAGAATATTTCATTTATACGAGACTTACTCTACATTCAGGTTTTTTGATGACATAAATCTTTATTAACGTATAATATTTTATTTAATAATGTACAGTATTAGGAAAATTAATTAAGTACAACAATATATTCAGAAGAAAAAATTAGAGGCATAATAAATGTGCTAAAATTCAATTAACTTTTTCATTGTTCCTCATCACATCAAAAGAAGAAATTTTCAATATCATTAGGAAATTTCATTTCATATGTTTCTTACTCATTCCATTGGGCCTTCCATTCAAACTTGGGCAGTTTTCGCCTTGATTCTAATGAGTTTAAGATAAAGTTTTGACGGTTGTCATATCCTATTCTTTCCTGACATGCCTTTGTTACTAGGTTCACTGCCCTGTCCACACTTTGACTGTGGCATGGAAAAGAAGCTATCTCCAGTGGCTTACATCGAACCTGTAGTGGCTCATCGTCGCTAAAATTGTTTAGCAGCGGTGGAGGAGTAATGATCTCTTTTTGCCAATCGATCATCTCGGTGTAGTCAGTAGATTGGAAATTGAGGGTTCGAGTCAACTCAAAGTTTCTGGTACCTGAAAATCCTGTTCTTGAAAGGATAATTTTCTGAATAGCTTGCTCCCTAATTTGTAGTCTCTCGTCAGTTACCATTGATATGAATATATTTTCTGGGCGGGCAAAGTAGGCGTTATTCTTTAATACTGGTTCTATGATTGATCTATGTTGTTCATCTAAATTTCGAAGCAAGCACATTAAATGCCAAAAGTTATATGCACCATCTGTTGCATTAGGATGAGATTTTATCCAAAACCACCCTGGGGCATAGAATTGCATAATAATCTTGACTATATCTTGAAGGTTTTTATCGGGATTTGGCGTTGAGATATATAATCGAAGGACCCTGTTGGCTAGAGTTAGCCAGCGAGCATGGTGAAGGGTACCTGGGGATCGAGTGGACAGATCTTGAGAAGTGTCTCCAGTTTGCACTGCCAGACACATATCATAGAGATATCTTTGATCACTACTTAGCTCCTTCACAACATTTACTGGAATTTCTTTAATGTTTCCCTTTACGCGAGAATATCTGACTACCTCCAATTTTGTTAATCTGTTTTCAGTTTATTCCCAATTGAACCCACAAAAGTATTTGGACCTGTTGTTTTACCATCACTGGCTTTGTAGACGTGCATTAAAGGCAGCTCATTCAAATGCAAGAGGCACACCAACCACTGCACTGGTTTGTTAAGATGAATTTCAACCAGTTTTATGGCTCCACCCATTTTTCCTGTATTTACAGGAGTACCATCACACAGTAAAGCTTTGATTGTATCTGTGCTGTTCGAGTCTGTAATAATAGTTATCAACTCTTCTGCTATGCAGCGAGCAGTTCCATTATCTGGTGTGACATGGTCTACATAGATGCTTCCAGGTTCTTTCACAATAACATAGTGGTGTTTTTTTATCTTTCCACTTTTAGTTAATGTGTTATCTTTCCTGCCATCAAATCCAAGGCACTCTATCTTCAGATTTTCGGATTTAGACCTAAAAGTATTTGTTTCACCCATACGATTTCTTTCTCTTTCTAATTTCTTTCTGTCAAGCATGTTGGTGTGGTTAAGGATCCCCATATCTTTTAAAGCTGCATTGACTATTGCAGCTGCAGCTCTACAACTTACACGATAACGATCTGCTGTTAATGCTAGGTTTTTATAGGAGTGCCTGTTCTGAATATTCTCAGTCAATTCTAAATCGGCCTCATAATCTACATCCTGACTCTCTGAATCTACATCCATGTCTTCTTCGGTATTTTCTATAAATTCCGATGGTAAAACATTGGTGACTTCAGTCATTTCTTCTTGTGCTTTTAGTTGACGGTTTTGTGCTTCTTGGGCTTACTAAAGATCTCTTCTTTGTTGAACTAGCTATGCGATCAACTGGCCTAACTGATTTTTTCTTTGTTTTTAACCCACAAAAGACTCCCATTCTGCCATTGGTATTTTATCCTTACACCTGCAAGATTTCCTATCAGTTCCCTTATCATAGCATTCACAAGAAGATATAGCAAACATTTCATCATACTGAGCTACTTTTAAGGCAAAACTTTCATTTCTTCGATGTAACGGCACCTTGTTCAATTTTGAGGCTTCTTCTATTAGTCGACTGACTTTAAGATAGATACGTTTGGTGTTAATCGTAGGAAAAGAAAATTTCATTCAAATGTCTTCAATATCTTTTACAACAACCCTGTAACAATCATTAGCAGTTGCTGATCCTTTTGATTTAGCCTCTTCACGACGGCGCACAAAAAGGCAGAGTCTCACAAATATCTGCTCTTGAAGGAGTCATTGCTGCTTGGAATTCCATAGGATATCCAAAGGCTGCATTTGAGGACTTCTTCTAGCAGTCCTAGTTTATGTTCAGAAATAAAATCAAATTATATGTAATTTATAATTTATGATAATTCAAATTATAATTAAAGCAAATGCAAATTATTTCTATTTATCTGAAACATAAAAATATCAAGCATTAAACAAACAACTTATCATGTAACATATAACAACATTAAACATATGCAAATATGAAGGTAAAAAAGGGAGGAGGGGCATGTGATAGGGGGTAGTAGGGTAGCACATGCTTGATATTTTAATATTTTGTTAAGATAATAAAATGAAACTCCTCACATAGTGCACTTTTTAAGTAAAAAAAATTTCCCATTTTCGACCCAGCCTAAATATATATACAGTATATATATATATGATGAATAAAACCACGAAGGGTGAAATTGTATATAATTGTAAGCTAAAGGTTTAGCAACCCCCTTAAATAAGTGCATAAAAAGTAGCTACTTAATGATAGAAAGCCAGCTTGGCCTTTAACAATCAAAGTACATTTTGTTCCTGGAAATAATATCTTTTATTGTACGTTAAGTTAATTTCTATTATTGTTAAGTAACAATAAATTGTTTAATTCAAGCTGTAAATTTAATTTTCATTATGGGGTTACGTAGACCCGACACTAATCTCTATGTGTGCGGTCCCACACTGGCCTTCTAGAGTTAATAAACCCAAGTTGAACAACACTGAACTGAACGGTGAAATAAAATAGAAAAGAAAATTTTACTTGGTTGGACGTCATAAAAAAAAATTAGGGCGAAACGAAGGTATAAATCCCCCCCCCCCCCGAGGCGGAAAACACAAATGCCAACCAGTAAACAGGACACGCTTTCCTCTCAACTTCGTCTGCCAACCATAAAAAACAAATACTAAATAGCGGCCGTCACGTTTTCAGGTTGTTTGTCCGCTTCGTTCTTTATTTACGCGAAAACCCTTCCTCTTCCTTTCTCTCTCGACATCCTTTCCCTTTTCCGCTCTTCCCAGAGCGCGAGCGGAGCGAGCCTGAGACGCGGCGTAGCAACGGTACCCAAATGCCCCTTAGTTGCTTATGAATTCCTCTTTCAAAGAAGCGGAAATGAATCTTCCATCAGAGCGAGTCTTCCTTCTCTTCCGCTTCGGGAGAGGATCGGGCAGTGCCTTTGCCGATTATTAAGGATGGGGTGAGTGGTGTGGTGGTGGTGGTGGTTGGTGGTGGTGGTTGGTGGTGGTGGTTGGGGGTGGTGGTTGGGGGTGGGGGGAGGTGATCCTTGTATGGCTCGTGGTCGATGATTTTATGCATCAGAGAATAGTTTCATAAAGGGACTTACTGAAGGTTCGGGTTTTTGGGTGTGCGCGCGATCCACTCTCTACATTCGAAATCGCTTTTAGAAAAGATAAAAACTAATCTCCATACTTCAGTTCAAGTGAAAATAACGCTACTAATTTTCGTCAGTTAAACACACACACACATTTTCCAAGGAAAAGGAAAAACACTATCAACTGAGCGCTTTCGTATGTATTTAACAGCACATTATAACACCTTGATAATGTGCTGTTAAATACACATGAAAACGCTCGGTCGATAGTTTTTTTCTTCGGTGTTTTTATTGCCCATATTATTTCACGCTTTTAAATTATATATATATATATATATATATATATATATGATGCAAACCCACAAGGAAAAGAAAAATGATTCCAAGGCCTTTTGTGTATTCAGAACCAGAAGTACCGTATATTGGGGCGTATAAGTCTACGGTTCAGATTAGTCGATCCCCTAACTTTCAAATTCAGATTTAGATTTTAGCCTATTGAGGGTGTTTAAGTCGACCAACAACTTGTCAACATAAAAACGTAAAACTTTGTAAAAACCTCGTAAAAATTAGTTATCAAATCCTTCATAATCATTATCATAATCATCATCTGACATCATAAGTTCATTATATACATCCTTAGATACATTTGTAAGTGCTTCGTCACATGGATCCAATTCAGATCTACAGATCTACAGAAGCTAAGGCTAACAAAGACCCTAAGATCCACTCTAAGGTTGACCAAAAGCGAGCTAATGCAGGACTGAGGACCTATGACAGATAGACCCGTCTTTAAATACAAGCTAAAATGGAAAATGGAAGGTTAATTTTTTAGACTGGGCCTATAAGTCGACTCCCTACTTTAGGGGCATAATTTTAAACTTAAAATACCGACTTATACACCCCAATACATGGTACACCTCGTCAGGCTTTGGAATAATTTTTCTTTTTCCTTGTTGGTTTGCATCATTCATTCATTTCGCGTGTTTAACTGTGAAATTCATCCCATATATATATATATATATATATATATATATATATTATATATATAAGCTTACTTGGTATGTAGAAATTAAAGAGCTCACAGTTGGAGATTACTTGAACACTGCGAATGCTTACCTGAAATGAAGAAAACAAATT
>JAJOZX010005948.1:185000-295932 GCA_023014485.1 Bathynomus jamesi
CTAACACCCTCAATTTATGAATGCTTCACCTTGCAAGATAAACGGACATTTTTAAAACGAACTTTTTTTTAAAACCAACTTTTTTTAAAACGAACATAACGAGTTACCCAATAACGACATCTTAAATAACTTCATAGATTTCTCTTCAAAATTAATTAACACACACACACACACAACCACACACACACACACACACCACAAAATCCTCCGATTTCTCTATTTTTCTCGTTAACTCCACGTTTATTCTTACATTTTCATTACTTTGAGTAAGAGGATTATGTTCGTGTATAGACTAAATCTCTTCTGGACTTCGATGAACGTACAATGAACGAACGTCGACAAGTTTATGCAGTCTTTGACAAATTAATGAAAATAACGCGTCAAAGTTTGACGAGTTTAAACATGTCTGAAAACCCTTTATAATTTAATAAATATTATTTACTCAATATTTATTTATTCAAAGACATTTTGAGGTATTTTTTTAACCCACATTGAACATAACTTTTCTACTCTATTCTTTTCCTTATTAACTCCACGTTTATTCCAACATTCTTTAAGCTGATCCTTCCATCGGAAAGCAGAAGCCAGAAATTAACATAAAATTTAATGAAATGATAAACTTTTTTAAACATTTTTAAAAGATAGTTAATTTCATGGAAGGCATTTAAAAAGTTGCAAATTTTATTTTACGTTTCTGAGATGTTCAAAATGAAATACGAATTCAATTCAAATTGTAAATTTGGTTACGTAAAAGTTGGTTGAAATTTATATATATATATATATATATATATATATATATATATATATATATATATATATACACGGTGAACCAAAAGTAGGTGGACAGTAGGTTGAATACGGTTTGTGTTATATTATATTATACTATGGTGTTCATTATAACTATGGTGTTTGTGTTTTATTATATTAAATATTATAACTAAATTTATTTAAATTTTATTTTGTATTATAGTATACAAAAAATTAAATATGTATTCTCAAATAAACGTTTCATTTACTGTCCACCTACATTTGGTTCACCCTATATATAAACTTCACTTTGTATCTTGAAGTTACGCCTCCTTCCTTCTAATATTTTTTAATTCTGTATTTTTTAATCTTAATTTTTATTAATGGATGAATACTCTTGTATTTAAATCGCTTCGTTGCGTATTTAAATCGCTTCTTTGCGTATTTAAATCGCGTATTTAAATCGTTTCTTTGCGTATTTAAATCGCTTCTTTGCGTATTTAAATGGCGTATTTAAATCGCTTCTTTGCGTATTTAAATCGAGTATTTAAATCGCTTCTTTGCGTATTTAAATCGCTTCTTTGCGTATTTAAATCGCTTCTTTGCGTATTTAAATCGCGTATTTAAATCGCTTCTTTGCGTATTTAAATCGCGTATTTAAATCGCTTCTTTGCGTATTTAAATCGCGTATTTGAATTGCTTCTTTGCGTATTTAAATCGCTTCGTTGCGTATTTAAATCGCTTCCTCGCGAGTATCTGTCGGAAACGGACGAAATGTTGAAATTTTAATAAGTGAAGCGTTTTCTTGTTTTTTACTTACAACAATAATCCAAATTAACCCTTAACTGGTATGGTGCGGTTTAGTTACATAAGTGGTATGGTGCGGGTCCATACCACCATACCAGTTAAGGGCTAAAATTTCTTTGATTATGAAAGAAATATCTAGAAAATTGGGAGGAAAAGTTATCTAAAAACTAAATAAATAATAATAATTTTTTAATATCCAATATCCATAATATCAATAATATCCAAAAGATATAAGTACAGAGAACGTATTGCAGAATTACTGCAGTAGTACTGTACAGGGTAGCCCATAAGTCCCACTCGGTTATAATTAAAGCGAAAATACAAAAAATCAAACAAAGTAAAAAAAAGTTTATAATAAGTTTAAAAATATTTATTGGTTATTCAAAGCGCAAAATATAACTGTCGACAAATATTCTTGCCTTAGTAATCGATTACGTCACTGTGAACTCCGCTAGATAGATTTTAGTTTTAATTATACCCGATTGGGCCTTATGGACCACCCTGTACATATAGAATTTCAAAGTACTCTATCTAAAGAAGTGCCAAATAAGAGGCAATAATAGTTACATTTTATAGCAATAATTACTTACAAAACATTGTACACAATTTAGGGGTCGTAACATTTAAATACGTTAATTGAGCTTCATTATTATTTAATTATTTAATAATTTTATATTTATACACAGATTATAAATGCTCTAAAATTAAAATAAAGACTAAAGTGGTAAACAATCTTATCAGTTTGTTTTCAAGTATTTTTAAGTTAGAAAAAAGCAACAATTTAGATATGAAAATAGCTTACGTTATACAGTGTCCCTAAAGTCTGGACACATAGGAAATATCACTA
Organism: Bathynomus jamesi; assembly: GCA_023014485.1. Taxonomy (NCBI): domain Eukaryota; kingdom Metazoa; phylum Arthropoda; class Malacostraca; order Isopoda; family Cirolanidae; genus Bathynomus; species Bathynomus jamesi. The sequence goes on from JAJOZX010005948.1 coordinate 187,402, forward strand.
ACTATAACTAACTATATGTTATTATTATTATTATTATCTTAAATTCATGCAACTGAGGCCTAAGGTAGGCCACATCGAATCAGCAACCCTGAGGTAGGACAAATAGGACCTCCAAGTCCATAACTTATGGACTTGGAGGTCCTATTTGGTCCTACCTCAGGGTTGCTGATTCGATGTGGGCCTACCTTAGGCCTCAGTTGCATGAATTTAAGATAATAATAATAATAATAATAATAATAATAACATATAGTTAGTTATAGTTAGTGATATTTCCTATGTGTCCAGACTTTAGGGACACCCTGTATATATATATTATGTTTCTTTTGTTTTCACGCACGATTTGTCCATAATGCAAAATACCTACACGAAGGAGCCTTTACTTTGTCGTTGCGCAGCAGTGGTGTTAGCGGCCTTCTACTCAAGTGGTCCCGGTCCCGGATTCGAATCCTGCGTTGAAACTTATATATGCTGATGGATGGGTCGTGGGATCGAGTTTAGGCTAGGACTTTGTGATTTTAGACTTCATTGACTGGCTGTGGTTCGAATTCCACCTTAAGCTATTGGGTACATGGTGGGGTGAGAAGCTTGACTTCGTCAGAATGAACAATTCTGGCGGACACAAACCAGGGTTACCAAGATATACCGGGTGATTGCAAATGATCTTCCCGATTTTAAACATTTATTATGAAAAACTAACAAAGCTACAGCGAAAAGCAAGATATACAAATAAAGAACTCAAAAAGTTCTATTTACAAGCTACTGAAGTTCAATATGAGCTCATTTTGTGGCTCTGCAGATATCAAAGCGGTATTCTGTTTTTCTCCATACATTTTGTATCATATCATACTGAACTTTTCTAACAGCCTCACGTATCCTTCCTTCAAATGTTCCAAATTGTTGCCACTGGTGGAACAAAAACTTCGTTTTTGACATAACCCCAGAGGAAGAAGTAAAGGAAGGTGAGATCCAACGATCAGGCAACTGCTCATTCAGGAATGTTGCAACCTCAAAAGCCACAAAAGGAGCTTATATTGAACTTTAATAGCTTGTAAATAAAACTTTTTGAGTTCTCTTTTTGTATATCTTGCCTTTCGCTGTAGCTTTTTAGTTTTTTCATAATAAATGTTTAAAATCGGGAAGATCATTTGTAATCACCCGGTATATAAAATGCTTGTTACCGCTTATTTTTGCTTTTGAAATTTATATTCAAATTTATAAGTTACAATGATTTTATTTGGTGAGACTTTAGTAAAATTTACCTAATTTAATCTCTAAATTTTTATCTTTTATGAAAACATTTTTGGTGCAAAACTTAAATTTGAACTGAATGACGTTTTAGAGTTGGTGTAAAGCAGTGGTGCACAAACTTTTTTGATGTGAGGGCCAAGCGAAGAAAATAACTAAATGTATTAGCCTACTTACTTTCCATCTAAGTCATAAATTGGGTCACTTTTATATACTAATTTTTTCATTGAATTGAAAAGACCCGTGGGGCCACTGAAAAGACCCGTGGGGGACACATTTGGCCCGCGGGCCAGGGTTTGTGCATCACTGGTGTAAAGGAACGCCATCTTCGTATGTACATAAAACGCGAGGACTCACGAATAATGCGATGAACGGAGATGACAAGAAATAGTGAGCGTAAGCAGGAAAAATATAATAAAATATGATGTCCGTGAAAAGTTTCGTAGTAGAATGAAATACAATAACCGTTCATAACTAAAATAAAATATTAAATGAGACAATGAGGGTCGATTCTCCGCTAGGCTCAGAAAAGAACCGTGTCGGATTGAAGACGTCCTTTCTTCAGTTCTTCAGTACAATATCTTGAATCAAATGATACGAGTCAGACTATTTCTTTGATACATCATCATAAATATTCAGTAAAGATTACGATTTAAAAGAGGTCGGGCCGTTGATATGGCGAGGAGTTTGGGGGTTATGAAACCAAATATTATACAGCTAAAACGCGCGAAGCATCGCACCCTGAACCCTATATTAATAAATAACAAATAACCTACACCACAAATGCAACGACACGAACACGGTGCCATGACGAATGAGGACGTTTCAATACCGACCAAAATCATAATAAAAATACCATTAAAAAATAATGCCAATAAAAAAAAAAAAATCCATTAGTCATTATTAATTGTGAACCAATCCTTTTTCGAGGCGAAAATCTACAAAATTGGAAGCTTTACCCCCCCCCCCCCCCCAAAATAATAAAATAAATAGAAATAAAAAAGATTCTTTTTCAAATTAAAAGAAGAAAATTTCTCTTTTTTCCAAAAGGAAAAATTGAATTAGAAATACGTTGATGGAGAAAAGTTTTAGAAAAGCGTTTGGTGAACCCCAAAATATATAATAGCAGCGGAGGAGATGCTTGAAATCTATGTAAGACGTTCCTCCATATATATATACCACTACGACTACAAATTCTTTTGTAGTTCATTCACAACTTTCATTATATAACCTATATATATATATATATATATATATATATATATATATATATATATATATCGTAAAGAACGACGCTTGTATAGGAGATATTCCGCGCAAGACGAGAGAGAGAGAACGAAACAAATGAAAAAATGAGGTAACCACCCGGGAATCGAACCCGGGATCTTCCGATTGCCGGTCAGATGCCGGAAGATCCCGGGTTCGATTCCCGGGTGGTTACCTCATTTTTTTCATTTGTTTCGTTCTCTCTCTCTCGTCTTGCGCGGAATATCTCCTATACAAGCGTCGTTCTTTACGTTATTTATACTGCGTGTTCTTTGCAGTTGAATGTGTATATATATATATATATAAAATTTTAAATGCAGGCAACCACATACATATAGTGTTCTCGCCTAGCACACAAAGAATGAAAGTTGGCCTTGTTCCTAAGTCTATAATTCCCGCGTTTATTGGTTTTCTCTTATATATTATATATATATATAGGTATATATGCGTGTGTGTGTGTGTGTGTGTGAGGAAGTAAGTAGAGAAGTAAAACTGTGCAGAAACAAAATGAAATATGTAAATGAAAATTTTACCAATACATCACAAACTCCGAACGCAAAAAACGCATTTACGAACACGTTCTTGTTTGTACACACGTGATAGTACGTGTGTGCGAGCATGCGTGTGTACGAATGTGTGTACGTAACGAACAAAGGAGCGAAGATGTTTTGGAAACAAAAGTTGGTTTAAAGTATTTGAAAATTTTTTCAACTTTTTGAAGGAGAAAGTTAATGTTGAGTTAAAAGAGAAGCGAGATCGGAGCAGAAATTACGAACAAGTTCGAAATTAAGTTGGGCACCGAATCGAATTCATTATAATAATGATGATAATCACTATGAAAATGAAGCGTAACAAATGTGATCATAATTATCACACTGTAAATAATAATAATAATAAGTTTTAGTGACGATATTAATATTAAATATGAAACATGAATAAAAGCAGGGAAAAATAGTAAAGTCGAACCTTAACCAAAGACGACCTAACAACTGTTCTTTGTGTTATTTTAAGGCCAATTTAATCTTGTAGTCTCAATAGAAGGGTCCTATTTGCCAATGTTTCTGCAGTTTCAGATCATCAAAGAATTCATTCAAGTCTTTTCTTTACGGAATAAATTCTGTATCATTCGGCATTCGAGTCCAGCAAAGAAGGTTGTAATCTCATTGTTACTTTACTCAACGTTTGTATAAGGGTGAGCTGTCGGTAAGGATAACGGAGATAAAGTACATTTGATCTAAGGCAGTTACACGGTATCATAAAAAGTAATAAGTTAAGATTTAAGAGTTACTTATGACTGAAGGAGATAAGCGGCTAAAATAAAGGTAAAATGGTCCACCGGAGCCAGAAAAGATGTTTTGCCTTTCGGATCACATTGTGGTCAATGTCGTAACACCCTCGTCGATCAGCGTAGTTAGACGACATTGGGTTTGGTTAGTAGTTAGATGTGGGAGACCTTCCTTTGCGTCCAGATTATGTAGAGACCCGTGTTTCGCGTTTGGGATCTCACGTAAAACTGTTGGTCCCCTCCATCATATGACCTTATTAGATGTTGCGAAGGCGTATAAAAACACTTCTAACAAACAAACAATCTTTCACCTTCCTAACCGGGAGCTCGCATAAAGAGCCATTTAATTTATCAAGTAAAAACGCACCGAATTAATTATGTATATCAAATCCTTTGTGAATTATGTAAGACGTACCTTTTTTAAAATGAAGTTAAATTGTAATGAAAGAAGTTTAAAGTAGTTTACCTTTTTTTCATCTTTACAGAAATTTAAATTTAAATTTGGTGAAAAAAGGTAGGAAAAACAAATCTTTCACTTTTATTTCACCAAATTTATGTTCTCGACTATACAATTAAAATTTAAATTTGGTGAAAAAAGGTAGGAAAAACAAATGTTTCACTTTTATTTCACCAAATTTACGTTCTCGACTAAACAATTAAACGAAGTTTCATTTTTTAAACAATTTTCACCAAAATATTTGGTAAAAATAGAGAAAAAGTTCGATTTTTCTAAAGATGATGATGATTCCGAGGGTTTTGGACTTCAATTTTGACTGTTCCAAAAATGAATTCTGATGAATATGCATAAAATGAAAATCAGGTTCGGAAGAGGTCGGATAAAAAGAGAGAAAACAGCGAAAATCGAGTACGATGAAGTAATGTTTACATACGCGTGTCTAACCTATAACTGTAACCAGAGCGTAACGGCGGCGCTATAAAGTATTAAGGGATAGGCGAGCTCCATCTATACAAAACCTATACCAAGTCCCCAAATTAATCTTTACTTACTTTACCGACATAGTAATTAATCTAAATAAAGAATTAAAAACAGTTATATTGGCAACGAAAACATAATTAATAATTTATTAAAGTTACCCTAAAAAAAACCGTATTGGCACATTTAACCTTTTGAATTTATTATTTCATATCAATGATTGGTTAATATTTAAACGTGTTTTTGTCTTACTTCATAATGAAGCGAAAGTTTCGTGCCTTCTGAAACATTTCCAATAAAAGTGCACAGTAGCTTCACGCTTCATAAATCAACATAACTCCTTAGCTGATAATGCCCATGCACTTTACCCGTTAACGAACGTACACACGTACATAGATGGATGGGCATTACATACTCGCTGCAGACACACTCACCCACACGAGACAAGTGGAAGACAAATGGATTGTCTGAGCTTCATTTTATAACCTTGATGGAAAGCTTCTTACAAAGAGCAATTCCTTTAAAAGCTTCAAATCGAGTGATACGGGATAAACGCCTTATTAAATATAGATCTTCACGAATATTCGTCCTTTATAACCTCATTTTATCGTCCGTATCTTTATAGGTCACGAATACTAATCATACGAAACAATACACGCAATTATGGGTATTTACACACTACTATGGGTATGTACACTCTACTATGGGTATGTACATTCTACTATGAATTGCTTAAAACGATAATTGTTTTCAAATGTATCTCAAAGTTTCATTTCAAGGTGTTGAAAGGGGACCGAATAAAGTACGTCATATTTCGTGTATTATGTATAAAATGAGAACACAAAAGTACGAAGCCATTAAAAATAGAAAAGATTAATATTGTGTTTCAGCTCAAAACGGCGATTATGATTCTGAGCTACAAAGATTCTCATTAAATCAAATGAGGATAGAATTTTATGGCCCGTTCCCTCATTAATGTCGAACGTATCACCGCGTAGGGTGTTTTTCATTGCTCCCTTATTCGTTTAAACATACACCCTTACTCCCCCAACCCCTGCCACCCCAGGGATTTCAGTAATTGAAAAGAAAAACGTTTTTTCATAGCAGTAATTTTGGCCAAATATTTGGTCCATAAAATTTCTTTTGATGATTTGGTCGCCATTTGCACGTAATTTTACGGAACTAAACATGTTTAGGAATAAAGTTTGTTTTAATTGATGTAATGTAAGAATTAGGATTTTATCTACGCTCACATTTTACGCACGTTTTATATATATATATATATATATATATATATATATATATAGAGAGAGAGAGAGAGAGGAAGGGCTCTAATTGCTTGAAACATGAACTCCGCTGTAAACAGAACTGAACAAAGTGTCCGGTTCGAGCCTCAACACCGCGAACAAAAACCGCCTGTACACTTCCACTAACAGAAAGGCACTGAGTGAAATACTGCGAAGGAGGCGTTTCTATTCTTTAAATTAATAAATAGCTCTTTGAAACGGATAAATTCTTCGGCCGTGAAGACTCCTCACAGAACAGGAGACCGTTCTTCCATCCTCAGACCGCATTCCGTTCACTCTCTCGTCAAAAACCAATTGAAAACTTTGCTGTTGATCGCAAGCACTCGGGCACCCAGTAGAGCCTTCCACTCATTTTCCTCTTGAGGGAAACACTGTTGGCATCCCCACTCGTCGTGTTCTCTTAATGAGTGCCATTTGGTAACATTAAATCCCCACTAAAAATATACAGTATCTAATTAAAAACGCTTCCCCTCACTTACACTAAAAATTATTTAAAATCTGTGTGTGTGTGTGTGTGTGTGTGTGTGTGTGTGTGTGTGTGTGTGTGTGTGTGTAGTCGTGCGAACAAAAAAATTATTTCATTTCGCAACATCTTTTGATCAGTTTTTCCCCGCTTTTGTAACCATATCGACATAATTTATTTCACTCGACATGATTATTTATAGTGTTCCATTCAACATCACATTGTAGAGCTGACGTTTTTGTCTATTAGAAATTATGGGCAATGATTCCCACCCTGTGGTACAACAGCCCTTTTAGGTGGTACGCGATAGGATTTTAATAATGGCAATGCATTTAAAAAGTTAAATTAGTTGTAGATGAATAACTCGCAACCTTTCCGCGACTGTGGTACTTAGGTTGGGAACCCCTACGGTGGTGTATACCCAAAACCAACTGTAAAATGACGATACAAAAAAAAAAAAGTCACGTAAATTCACTGTAAATAATATCTATCTAATTATTGACGGTTTTCGACATGTTTAAATTCGATAAATCTTGATAAATTTTATTTTATTACTTCGTAAAAACTTCTATTAATCTGTATTATACGACAAAATTGACAATTTAAAACTTTCTTCAGTCGACATTTTAGTTCGATTTAACAAATTTCAAATTTTTTTGTCGAAAATAAAATAAAATTTGTCGTAAAAAAAAAAAAATATATATATATATATATATAGTGAAGTTGTTTCAGATCTGGTTGAAGGACGTCTTAATACGCGTTATCTCCTATCATTCTCTTGACGCGATAAACAAAAGCTTAAAACAAGAAATACAAGACGTTCAATGAACGAAATTCACACTTAATTACACTCATTAGATGTCGCAATTAGTGAATGAATTTACTCACATGTGAGATACACATATATATACCGGGTTGCCCAGAAAAAAGTAAGCTATTGCTTTTATCAACTATTATATTTACTATTGTCAAGATTTGCTTGCTTTTATAACGATTTAAATAAATAATTTGCTTTTATATGTAGCACTTCTATATGTATTTATAATATTTGTTTTTAATATACTCTATCTTTGTTGCAGGTTTTTCAAAAATAAAACTGAAATAAAATCTTAAAAGCAATAGCTTATTTTTTTCTGGGCAACCCGGTATATACATATATGCTCTTGAGATATGGAGGAAATGAGGAACTTAGACTGCATATTATGCGCCAGATAGACAGGAAATTCAGAGAAGCACGAAAGCGGTCGACTTGGGGGTAATAATGACCGATGATGCCAAATTCGAGACACAAAATCAGATAGCGATAACCAAAGTAAAAAGAGTCGCGAGTAGGTACTAAGAACGTTCAAAAGGAGGGACAAGACAGTAATGATTCCCCTGCTGAGAACACTGATTATACCAAAACTTGTATACTGTTCAGTTTTGACGTCCCCATATAAAAAGGAAGAAATTAATGAGCTAGAAGAAACGCAGAGACATTTCACAGCCAAGATTGATGGCTGCAAAGAACTCAACTACTGGGAAAGACTAGGTAAACTAAATCTGTACTCCCTGGAAAAAAGGAGAGAGAGGTACACCATAATCTACATATGGAAAATTATCGAAAAACTGGAACCAAACCTTAAACTAAACCCAATTACCATCCAACCAACGCTGGAAAATAGGAAAGGCAGAATGTGTAGTGTTCCCAAATTAAAGGCCCGACAAGGGACCTCTTCAACAACGAAGGAAAATAGCTTGGTTGTCAGAGAGCCAAAACTTTTCAACTAGCTTCCAAAGGACCTCAGAAACGTTATAGGGGTCAAAGTTGAAGTCTTCAAGAGAAGACTGGATGCCTGGCTCACGACGGTACCAGATGAACTATGTGCGGTGGAGAGCGCAAGAGAGCAACTCGCTCCTCCACCAAGCCAGGATTAGAGGTGGGGTCACCAGCTTGACGTTCGTGTGAAGAAAGACTGACGCACGGAACCCTAACGAGGTGTGTGTGTGTGTGTGTGTGTGTATATATATTATATATATATATATATATATTAGTGATGTAGGTCACATCCGCATCCGCGGAACATCCGCACATTTTCTCGCATCCGCATCCGCATCCGCACTTTGGACTGCGGATGTCGTGCGGATGTGGACCGTTGAGATAAAATGTCATTAATAAGCGGAAATTATCAAATTCTACTATATTAATAGAACTAGTTCATTGTGCGCAAAAGTGATGCAAGCGACAAGACGAGAGGCTGTTCTTGTATGAAGTTACTCTCTTGCAACCTACTTAGATCCACGTTACAAAGCTAAGTTATTTTCACATAGTACATTAGAACGAGTTAAATCATCACTTGGCAAAGCAGTTGAAGAGCTTCAATCTCTTGAATCTGTCGCTTCGCCACCCACCAAAAGAATAAAAGTTTCAGTGACAGAACCAACACCTTCAACGAGCAAATCTATCACAGAATCTGTCTCTCAGTTTCTTGAGTCAAGCAGCAATGACGAGAACTACGCGATGTCAAAAGATGTAGTAAAAATGATCGAGAGCTATCACCAAGAAAAACGCCTGGCTGCATGTGACAATCCTATTAGTTGGTGGAAAAATACGCAGAATATCTATCCATACTTGAGTAAACTTGCAAGGAAACATTTAGCCTGTCCTCCAACAAACGTACCAAGCGAGAGATTATTTAGCAGTGCTGAATTAATATATGATGAAAAGAGAAACAGACTGGCAGCAGAAAAGGCAGAAAAATTAATGTTCCTTAAGCATAACCTTCCTATAATTAAGTTTGAACATTAAACGATGAACATCTTAGTTTACTTTATTTTAATTACTCATTTATAAATATGCCTAATAAAACTTTAAACTTAATATAAATAGTTATCAAACTAATTAAAGATCTCTTTCTATAAGGGTGGAGGTTGGGGAAAGAGATCGGTGGGGTGCATTTGAGTTGGGTTCACGTCCCGCATCCTGGTAACACAATTATGGTTTCTAATTGTGGCTGAAACTCAACAAAATATAACGAATTTATTTGCAGACGAATTCACTAATTGATTTCTATATTAGTTAGATGCTTGATATTATTTTATATGTTCAGAGAAAAGTACAGCAATTATTGTACAATTAATCAATTATACTACATTATAGCTACAGCTCTCTCTATATAATAACTTATTATATACGTTAAACACAACAAATCTCGAATATATCCTAAAAAATAACGAAAATGTAGACATCCGCACCCGCATCCGCGGATGTTGAAATCAAACATCCTCATCCGCATCCGCGGATGTGAAAAAAATGACATCCGCTACATCACTAATATATATATATATATATATAATATATATATATATAACTTTTAGTTTTGTTTCCGCTCGAATTATTCATTCTAACGAAGGTCAAGCTTGTTACCCACCTTCGTCCCATACCGCTTAACGTGGAATCCGAACCACGACCCACCAAGGAATTCAGAAATTACAGAAACCTCGCCCGGACTCGATCTCATCCGTGACATCCCAATCAGCAGCCCAGCTTTTTTTTCCCAGGGTACCCATTTATCTACCAACCAATTTTTTTTTGTATGGGATGTCGAACAGCTGGGTGAGCTAAAGGCGCTTGCTTTCGCCGGGAATCGAACCGAGGACGGGTGGATTCGTAATCAGCGATACTAACCAGTACACCATATATATATATATATTATATATATATCGGGTGGTCCGAAAAAAATGACGCATTTTTTAAAAATTAATATCTCAGTAACCCCCTTCCTTATCATGACAATTTTTATATGCAAGATACTTTCAAACTTCTTTTTTTGAATGCAAGAAACGGAATTCTGATATCTTTTATAGTTTTCTCGCAATTAACAAAAGTAACAACATGGGTCAAAAAAACAAAAATCGCAATATAATATCCGTTTTTTATACGATATCATTTTTATACGATATCATGCGATATTTCTGCAAGTTATTGCAAAACTCTACAGGAATGAACAAGTCAAATTGTGGATATTTTTATTTTTTAACAATTCGTCAGTACCCTTAATGATGTTGTCAGAGGAAGATCGTATTCTCATTAAAAATTGTTACTGTGAAAAAGGATGGAAGACTGGAAGGTTATTGCAAGAGTTTCCCGGCAAAAAGTGGAAAAGGCGTCCAGTGGAAAGACTCTTAAAGAAGATTCGCGAATCGGGAAGTACTGCCAGAAAACCAGGAAGCGGTAGACCTAAAACAGCTTCGGTTCCAGAAAATGTGGATTACATCAACGATAAAATCTGCTCTCAAGAAGATAAACCAGGAAGTCATTTGTCACAAAGAACAATTGCTAAACATTTGAATATTGGAAAGACTTCTGTACACCGAATAATTAAAGCACAAAAACTAAAAGCCTTCAAAAGAATAGTATCTTCTAGAAAAAGTGATACTCTTAAGGATAAAAGAAAAACAAGGTGCAGAAAGTTACTTGATAATTTCTCTGTCGTTGATATTAAAAAGATAGTCTTCACGGATGAAAAAGATTTCACTCTAGAAATTCCGCGAAACCGTCAAAATGATGTTGTCTACGGGCGTGGTAAAAAGTGTGACATTTCAATAAACAGATTGTATCATGAAACGTCAAGATTCTCCAAAAAGGTTATGATATCTGCAGGGGTCTCTTGGAATGGCAAGACAGATGTTCATTTTATTGAAACTGAAAAGACAAAGGTGAATTCTGCAAATTACATTGAACTTTTAAGAACAAAATTGTTGCCGGATTGTCGTCGCCTGTATTAAGAAAATGATTTCATATTTCAACAAGATGGAGCACCGTCGCATACAAGCTACGCCACACAGTCGTTTCTGATCAGCAATACACCAAAATTAATAACGAAAAATGAGTGGCCACCACAAAGCCCAGATTGTAATCCTATGGACTACTCAATTTGGGAGTTACTAAAAGAGAAGGTTTACCGAGGTCGACGAGAAAAATTCACCGAATCAGAATTAAAAAGTAAAATACTTGAATCTTGGCAAGAAATTGGCATTAATGAAGTAAGAAGTATTATTTTTGTGTGGAAGAAAAGACTTAGATTAGTGTGTCAACAGAGTGGTGGTCCAATCGATCATTTACTGTAAATTAATTAGTTAAATTTCTGATTAAATTTTTCCTTTCTCATGATATTCGTTTTTTTGACCCATGTTCTTACTTTTGTTAATTGCGAGAAAACTATAAAAGATATCAGAATTCCGTTTCTTGCATTCAAAAAAGAAGTTTGAAAGTATCTTGCATATAAAAATTGTCATGATAAGGAAGGGGGTTACTGAGATATTAATTTTTAAAAAATGCGTCATTTTTTTCGGACCACCCGATATATATATAAAGGGTGATCCAGAGAAATGGGACCCAAAAGAAACCCCTGTAACTCTTAAAGTATAAGTCCTTTTATAAAATCATACGCATCATTCGAAAGAGGATAGTTACAAGTTTGTACAGGATTGTATAGGTTTTGATAATACAAGACAAGATAAGATACAAAACAAAATAAAAGTGTTAGTTAAAACTAACCCTTCAAGATGACTGCATGGACTGTGGAACAGCTGCGTTTCATAACTGAAAATTTGTCTTGAAAGATCTTTGAGCTGAAACTACACTTCTTCCATGCTCATAATATTGCTCAGTTATGAAACGCAGCTGTTCCACAGTCCATGCAGTCATCTTGAAGGGTTAGTTTTAACTAACACTTTTATTTTGTTTTGTATCTTATCTTGTCTTGTATTGTCAAAACCTATACAATCCTGTACAAACTTGTAACTATCCTCTTTCGAATGATGCGTATGATTTTATTAAAGGACTTATACTTAAGAGTTACAGGGGTTTCTTTTGGGTCCCATTTCTCTGGATCACCCTTTATATATATATATATATATATATATATATATATATATATAATATATATATATATATATATATATAATACACACAGACCGTGCATGGAACAAGGAACTCTTCTGCGAAAATTAAATCCACTATAGTCCGAATAAGTAATAGTAAATGACAAACACTATAGTATTTTTCTTTTTCATGATGTTAGCCCGACGTGGGCAATGGGTCACTCGCAAAGAGGCCTCAAAAATACAGCTTCCCTCACCAGCTATCTGCAAAGCAGATAGGATCCAGCTTTGGGACAAGATCTAGGGGTTACAGCTACACCTAGCCTACTATATCCAGAACCTCACTATAAGCAAAAGACTCGTTGCATTCGCGTCGGATTGAATACATCAAAGAAAAAGGGGTAACTATTGTATTTTGTCAAAAAACAAAACTTAAACCTCAAATGGCAAAATTGAGCGTCCACTTTTCAAGGCACATAACATGTCCATTTCATGATGGGATTGAACTCAGAATGGTCCCCCTGAGGTTTTTTCATGATTATTCGGACTATAGTGGATTTAATTTTCCCATAAGAGTTCCTTGTTCCATGCACGGTCTGTGCGTATCATGAAAAAACCTCAGGGAAATATATATATATATATATATATATATATATATATATATATACATATATATATATATATATATATATATATATATATATATAAGCACACCGGACAAAAATTAGTCACCCCTCTCAGAATGTACCTAATAACGTGTGACGGCGCCTCTGGCCTTGATAACCGCACGAATCCGGCGAGTTTAGTATGCGGAGGTACGCCTGCTGGTTCAAATTCATCGTCACTGGAACGAGAGGGCCCATTTCGTGGTACGAAAAACATCCCCAGAACATCACGTAACCACCTCCAGCCTGAACAACACCTTCGACGCATTCAGGATTAAAGGCTTCATTGGACCTGCGATGTACTCGTCGCCTCCCATCATTGGAGAACAAACAAAAACGGGACTCATCGGACCAAATTACACGTTTCCAATCTGCCGCAGTCCAGTTTTTGTGCCTCTGAGCCCATTTATAACGTGCCAATTTGTGACTTGCTGTTAACAGCGGCCTCTTCCGTGGTACCCTGCTCCAGATGTCCATCGCATGCAGTTCTCGTCGCAATGTCCGTTCGGAAATTGGTCGCTGGAGAACCTCATTGGTTTCTTGGAGCAATTGTTCTCTGGTTTGAAAACGATTTGCAGTTACTAGACGAGAAACATGGCGGCGGTCCCTATTGTCGAGAATTGTTTTCCGGCCACAGTTACGCCCTCGATTTTCAGTTGATTGCGAACTACACCACTCTTTGTAAACTCGCTGGACAGTACGCGTTGACACACCAACAAATTGGGCTACTTCAGACATTTTGTGTCCGTGGGCTCTGCCAAACACGATGGCTCCTTTTTGCCACTGAGTAACGTCTGCCTCACGACCCATTTTGCAGACTATATCCAACACACACTTTGTTCTTCACCACCTCACGAAACAGATCTGATCCTGTGTGCTACGTCACCGCTACTTGTCACTTACCAATGCTACATCAGCGCCCTCTGTGTGACCTTGAACTTCCTACTATCGGTGCTATTAGGGGTAACTAATTTTTTGTCCGGTGTGCTTATATATATATATATATAATATATATATATATAATATTATATACACATTTAAACTGCAAACACGCAGTATATTTAACGTAAAGAACGACGCTTGTATAGGAGAATATTCCGCGCAAGATGTTTCGTTCTCTCGCTCTCATCTTGCGCGGAATATTCTCCTATACACGCGTCGTTCTTTACGTTGATATATATATACTGTATATATATATATATATATATATATATATAATATATATATAATACACTGTATATATATATATATATATATATATATATATATATATATATGAGTAAAACATGTTTGGAATGACCATTACATTTCAATTACAGTACATTAGAATTAATTTCAATGGAGCAAAAGCGATTCCATCGTAATTTATGCTGTAATAAAAGAAGAGAAATCACCATTTTCCGATTGTAAATGCTGTTATTTCCTTTCATTTTGGTCAGTAGCGATCAACACCGTCAGATAATGAAAATTAAAGCAAATATGACCATTCTCTTTGATTCTATTTTTAGAATTTCAATAATTACGCCGATTATTTTGTACCACTAAACTCGAAATGTGACTGTAAGGGAACTGCAGCGCGTTTGCTATTCCACACGCAATGAAGGAAGAACATCATCCATCCATCTGGCATGTCTACAAGTTCTTACTTTTTATTTTAAGAACTTATTCAATCAAACTTGAAGACAAAAAGTCTCGGTTTTCATTCATTTATTATTTAAGACATTTTGTAATTTTTTTAGTTTTTTAGGTGATGTAATTATAGGGATGTTCAACCCCTTTCGCAACATCTAAGGTCGTATGACGAAGGGGAATTGTAACTTTACGTGGGATCCTAACTACGGGTGGCTACATAATCTGGAAGCGGAGGACCGTCTCCCATCCAACTATTAACCAAACCCAATGTCGCTTAACATCGCTGATTCTTCGTTAAAGAGGGTAAATACTGTAGGTGAACGACAATCCGAAATACAATTAGGATTTCCTTTAGGAAACAACTCCAAATTGCATAATTATGACGTCACATAGAATAGTGTCGCGTAAAGCATATATGTTTTCAACAAACGACCTTAACGCAAGAGTATATAAGGCTAAATTTAATGGGTTATTGTTTATCTCACTTCACTTCACCTTTAAGTAATTAATTGTATAAATTGTATTTTGCCGCTTCAGTTGTGCATTTTTAATGTTTCATTTTAACTAAAAGTATCGATTACAATATTAATTCCTTGTTTTAATTTCATTAAAAAGGGATAAACACAACCCGTCATAAGTTTAAACAACCGAGGAAACGCATAACGCTTTCGCGTCCCCAGAGGCATTTTACGCGTTAACCCTCCCGCACTCGAGGTAATGACCAGCATTTGATTCAACCTATCTGGTGCGACGCTGGGGTACCATAAATGGAATATCATGCATAAATCCGCACGATTTTTTATCATGAAAAATCGTGCGGATCCATGCATGATATTCCATATTATATATATATATTATATATATATATATATATATATGAAAATAAAAACCCACTCTAATAGACAGAGTATAGAACAAGAAGATAGTTTTAAATTTGTGTGAATGTACTTATAAGCGGGTCCCTTTAATAAAAATGCCCTTGCAGTGTCGGGAGAACGGGATCTAACCTAGGTGCGAGTTTCTTAATGGTCCCT
Source organism: Bathynomus jamesi (assembly GCA_023014485.1). Taxonomy (NCBI): domain Eukaryota; kingdom Metazoa; phylum Arthropoda; class Malacostraca; order Isopoda; family Cirolanidae; genus Bathynomus; species Bathynomus jamesi. Next base: position 203,098 of record JAJOZX010005948.1, read on the forward strand.
GGACTGTTTTCCCTCTTGTTTTTGGTTCATTCATTTTTCTGTATCCACCCGAAGAGGATGTCAGTGGGCATCGAAACTGTTGTGGAAATAAACTCTGTCTATTAGAGTGGGTTTTTATTATCATATTTTGACCTTCACGTAGAAAAAAGAAGTTTTTGCATTTATATATATATAATATATATATAAACAAATGTTCAAATTGATGTCTTGTTTTGGGACCTTTTTTTTTTGTTGCAGGTAGAATAACACACAATGGCTCATATAGAAATGAGTTACACTCCTGAGAAAAAGGCCTCCGCTTTTTCCTCAGGAGCGTAACTCACTTCCATGCACTCACTACCTGCAACAAAAAAAAAAAGATTTCAAAACAAGAAATCAATTTTAACATTTGTTTTAGTTCTGATGTATTAGTTTGGTAAATTTAATTTAAAATAAATTTTCCTATGAGACCGGACTTATGGGACACCCTGTATATAAGCATTCTAGTTACGTATTAATAAGGATTAATTTAAGTAATGATTCATAGGAAGGGAGTCTTATATTCGAACCTTGAATGACCCGATAAGCTTCTCTCGTAACGAATCAATCAACGAATCGTGTTCAAGTGAACAATAATATTAATAATAAAAGTCAAATAATAAAGTATTTCTTCTCCTTAAAAAGTACTTTAAACTCACTTAAAAGATGAGTTGAGGCGCGCACTGAGTCAAAGGAGGAACATTTTGGGTCGTCTCACGTGTAACTATTCGGGACGAGAAAGGAAATGAAATTATGCTTTTTAAAACTCTTTTTTTTCGAAGGAGAAAAATCGTTTTATCTCTCTCAGAAACGCAATTTTGGCCACGAATGTCGCTCACTTTTCGAAGCATGCGACAAACGGAGAGAAAAAGATGCCGAGGAGCGTTTTCATTCGCTCTTCCCCCGCGAACGAAGGAAGGAAGGACCATTCGAGCAAAAATTAAATCCTTCCTCGTTCCAGATCGACCCGGAACCCGAACACGTCGTAGCGCTTCAGCGGAAGCAAAACCGAACGCGTTTGCTCGCTGCCACGCACACACTGGAACTGAGGAAAGCATCCCAGAGAATGACAAGGAAGGCTATGGGGGCAGGCTTCGATGCAATGATAGGCAGAGAAGGAGAGGTGGAGAAGGGGTACGAAAGTGGGTAGGGAAGAGAGAGAGAGAGGGAGAGGGAGAGGGAGAGGGAGAGGGAGAGAGAGATGACGCGATAAAAAACTAAAAGGAAGAACGACATAAAGGTTGGACTTCTTCTGCAGAAGAAATTAAAAGATACTGACAAACAATGAAAACTGAAATACGAGTGTTTTAGATAAACTTCGACAGCAGGAAAAAAAAATCGAAGCTTTGGAAAATTATATATATATATATATATATATATATATATATATATATATATATATATATATGAGAGAGAGAGAGAGAGAGAGAGAGAATAAAAATATGGGACAGGAGGAATAAGAAGATGAATAGAAGTACATCTCCTATTTGGTATTCAGATAATTAATTAATCAATTGAAAATTAAGCGCAAGTTATTAAAAATAAATTTGGCACATCTTTCGAAACACCTACACTCCGATACTTACATTCACTCAACCATTTCCGCTGTCAAGAAGTGCATATACAAGACATACTGTATGCAGAATGCGTATTTATTTTCAACACGAACACCAAATATACAAACTGAGAAAGGTGAAACACACACACACAAACTCTTTATTTATTTATTTATTTATTTATATATATATATATATATATATATATATATATATATATATATATATATATATATCGTAAAGAACGACGCTTGTATAGGAGAACATTCCGCGCAAGATGAGAAGAGAGAACGAACAAATGAAAAAATGAGGTAACCACCCGGGAATCGAACCCGGGATCTTCCGATTGCCGGTCAGATATGATAACCACTACACCATGGTCCTCAGTCAATCAGAAGTCGTAATTCCTCTACATACGCGCAGAAACCAATGCCCCGAAGGGGGCACCTCCCGCATGCCGTATCTATATACACATTTCAACTGCAAAGAACACGCAGTATAAATAACGTAAAGAACGACGCTTGTATAGGAGAACATTCCGCGCAAGATGAGAAGAGAGAACGAACAAATGAAAAAATGAGGTAACTTCTGCTCGACTGAGGACCATGGTGTAGTGGTTATCATATCTGACCGGCAATCGGAAGATCCCGGGTTCGATTCCCGGGTGGTTACCTCATTTTTTCATTTGTTCGTTCTCTCTTCTCATCTTACGCGGAATGTTCTCCTATACAAGCGTCGTTCTTTACGTTATTTATACTGCGTGTTCTTTGCAGTTGAAATGTGTATATATATATATATATATATATAGAGAGAGAGAGAGAGAGAGAGAGAGAGAGAGAGAGAGAAATGCGCACTGCATAAAGCTATACACATGAAAAAATTTCTTTGATGTAACTTAAGCAAACTTAATATAACCTAACTTAATCGAACGTATATAACGAAAATCTGTCGATAAAATGTCTCATCGATAAAATGTTTGAAATGTCGAATTGTTTGCACTTGAGCTGTCAAGGAATCGAGTGAAGGAAGAGAATTAGGGGAATAACGACAGTTCGTAGAAGTGACATTTTATGGACAATTTTTTTCTCTTAGATTAGGTTTAATTTGGATTAAGTTGGATTCACATTAGGTTACATTAAGATTAAGTTAAGTTAAGACTAAGTTCGATTAAGATTAAATTGGGTTAAGATTAATTTAAGTTAGGTTAAGTTATTAGAGTTTAGGTAAAATTTTCAGTCGACGAAATAACTACAATATAATAAAACCTTTATAAATGCATTTCAGTTTAGTTAACTGAAGCCCTCCGCAAGCGGGTTCTGTTTGCTTCTTCCCTTTATTCTTACACTTACTTAATTCTGTCAAAATGATAATGTTTACAGATTTATAAATCATGCAGTTTCTCTTCCGAAGTTGAGAAGCTACGACAAAAGTCTTACCTTTTATGAGGAAAGTAATTTCAAGGTAAAAAAAAAACTATAAACTATAAACTTTCCGATGTCAGAATTTGGGGAAAATTTACAAATTATGTGAAAATTCGCCAATTTAACATAAAATGTATTTCACTGCGATGCAGAAACTGTAATTTATTTTCTTTAGATACATTTACTACTCGTATATACATGATCTTTTTTATTTACGGAACTAATGATGTGAAATGAGATCATTAAATTCATTTGCAACAATTTTTTTTCATGTCCCTCCTTGATCATCCAATATTTTAAACAATTTCTTTTGCTATACTATAATTCTATTAATTTTTCGAGAGAATTTCGTATTTTCAATATCTTTACAAGAGAGCTACGTAAAAGATGAAGTGTAGCAAGCAGAAAATATAGATTTTTTGTTTATAGAAGCGTTATTGGCACGTTTGGCTAACGATAGACTTCGTTATATTTGATATTCTCTATAATGAAAAGCGTAATATAATGCTAATAGATAATATGATGAAGTTTCTGCTATCGAGAGTATTTGTATAACTGATAAGGATTATTAATAAAGATTATTTATCCTTGAATTTGAATTATAAACTTCCCGATTTAGTCTCTTGATTTTTGCACCTGAAATGCAAGTTTTATTTAACTTTCTTATTCAAAATCAATACCAATATGTCTAAACAATAGAAAAACCAAGTACGAGTACGATAGTTTCTGCTTACGTTTTTCCAAAGACTACTGTTCAACTCAGTGGGTAACATCTACTGTCTGTATTGAACGTACAACTAAAACTAAATATGAACAGTTTTTAATAGCATCCAAGATGAAGAAAAAAAACTAAAGAGAAATAAATTATTTAAAAAACATTACAACAATTTCTATATAAAACATTTTAGAAATTACCAAGTGGAATAAAATCAAATCAAGCAGACGTTAAAATCGTTCGAGCAAGAAACAGTGTGACAACAACACACAACAACAACAACAACACAACAACAACAACAACAATAATAATAATAATAATAATAATAATAATAATAATAATAATAATAATAAAATTTGACTATTTATTTATTGAACAAAAAAAATCATAAACTTAAAGGTTATTCATTAGAAAAATATCAAACATTGTTATGAGTTCTTTATTGTAAACAAGATGAGTTACTGTAAGTCACATTAGTCACGTAAGTTACCATAAGACATTTTAAAGAATTACATAAACGTTACAAAATATTACATTTAATGCGTGTGTTTCATACACACATTTTTAAAATGCCTTATAGAGTCAAATATTTAATAAGAAGATGGAATTTGATCCCAAAGAATAAAACCCCTTTGCACAAAAAGTTTGATGGGAAAGTAACCCCAGAAAATAGATACCTAATTTCACGTAGAAATGAGCACGCTGAAGTCTATCAATAATACAGGGTGGTCATAAAGTCACGCGCGTGAATATGTTGAAGTGTACATGCAAATTCACTCGCGTGACTTTATGAACACCCTGTACAAGAGAAACTACCACCTCACTCACAAACGTTGGAATAAACAAACGGACCCAATCTTCGTTCATAAATTTGATTCAAATTGACCATACCAAGTTTCTCATATCATTTACTTGTATGTAAAACTCAGACAGCTGGAGAACTTCATCGTACCCCATTTTGGGGGGCACAATCAAAGGAAATAATGTGACTGCTAAAGAATTTCCCTGACATATGAAAATGAAAATGAAAATGTTTATTGGCAGACTATAGTCCATATGACAAATATTATTAATACAATGACAGTTCACATACTAAGGATAGAAATATATAGAGTATTATAGACAGTTGATTAGAAATAATGCAATAATGTCAAAGTTAAGTGGAACTACAGACAGACGTTTTCGTACCAAGAATTCCATAACTTAGGTCTTAGAGGATAAACGGCAGGACTCATGGATAGCTTGGATAATCGGGTTGGTTGATATATATATATATATATATATATATATATATATATATATATATATATATATATATATATAATATATATATATACAGGGTGTCCCATAAGTCCGGCATCATAGGAGAAATTCATATTTTTCTATTTCTACAAATCATAATTTATGCTCGGGATGCCAATTTCCCATCCACCATTCTGTTCAGTGACGAGGCTGTTTTTTATGGAAATGGTGAGGTAAATCGACAGAACACCCGCTACTGGTCTCAAAACAACCCTCACTGGTATACCTCTTCAAAGGAACAAGGTGCATCTCGGGTGATGGTATGGTGTGGCATTTGGAAGGATCGCATCGTAGGCCCCTACGTATGGTCAAGGAAGAAGCATTTCCCAGTGTCTTGAACGAAGAAGGAAATTTCTCAAAATGGTTCCAGCAAGACGGCGCTCCTGCACATTACAGCACCCAAGTAAGGGAATACCTGTACCAACAATTCCCTGGTCATTGGATAGGACGTTGAGGGCCTGTGGAATGGCCAGCTAGAAGCCCGGATCTCACGCCACTAGATTTTTATCTCTGGGGCCACTTGAAAGTGCTGAACATTTGCGGCAGCGCATTATTGGGGCATGTAACACCATTACTCCTGACATCATTCACCGTGTGCTTGCTGACTGGGTATCACGTCTGAATTTGTGTATTGAAAACAATGGTGGACATATTGAGCACGTTCTCTAAATAAAAGCTTTTGTTTTGCCTTTTTTTATTATTTTTCCTATGATGCCGGACTTATGGGACCTGTGATGTGTGTATATATATATATATATATATATATATATTCGTTAACTGTTAAATTACGTATGCTGCAGAATTATTCCTAATATTTTAAAAATTTAATAACGTCAATTGGAGAAATATTAATGTCTAAACTCTAAATTAAGACGCAAAGATGGGACCAGAGTAAAAAAAACATCGTTTTACGTAGTTTTTGAAAGTTTCATTGAAAATGTATTCGGAAAGAGTTCCACAAACAGTAGAATTTTTACGTCAAGGGTCTGAGTACAGGGTGTTTATAAGGTTACGCAAGTGAATATGCACGTATGCTTCACCATATTCACTCGCGTGGCTTTATAAATACCCTAGATAAGCACCACCGGACAAAAAATGAGTCACCCCTCTCAGAATGTACCTAATAACGTGTGACGGCGCCTCTGGCCTTGATAACCGCACGAATCCGGCGAGGCAGAGACCAATTCATCATTTAGTATGCGGAGGTACGCCTGCTGGTTCAAATTCATCGTCACTGGAACGAGAGGGCCCATTTCGTGGTACGAAAAACATCCCCAGAACATCACGGAACCACCACCTCCAGCCTGAACAACACCTTCGACGCATTCAGGATTAAAGGCTTCATTGGACCTGCGATGTACTCGTCGCCTCCCATCATTGGAGAACAAACAAAACCGGGACTCATCGGACCAAATTACACGTTTCCAATCTGCCGCAGTCCAGTTTTTGTGCCTCTGAGCCCATTTATAACGTGCCAATTTGTGACTTGCTGTTAACAGCGGCCTCTTCCGTGGTACCCTGCTCCAGATGTCCATCGCATGCAGTTCTCGTCGCAATGTCCGTTCGGAAATTGGTCGCTGGAGAACCTCATTGGTTTCTTGGAGCAATTGTTCTCTGGTTTGAAAACGATTTGCAGTTACTAGACGAGAAACATGGCGGCGGTCCCTATTGTCGAGAATTGTTTTCCGGCCACAGTTACGCCGTCGATTTTCAGTTGATTGCGAACTACACCACTCTTTGTAAACTCGCTGGACAGTACGCGTTGACACACGAACAAATTGGGCTACTTCAGACATTTTGTGTCCGTGGGCTCTGCCAAACACGATGGCTCCTTTTTGCCACTGAGTAACGTCTGCCTCACAACCCATTTTGCAGACTATATCCAACACACACTTTGTTCTTCACCACCTCACGAAACAGATCTGATCCTGTGTGCTACGTCACCGCTACTTGTCACTTACCAATGCTACATCAGCGCCCTCTGTGTGACCTTGAACTTCCTACTATCGGTGCTATTAGGGGTGACTAATTTTTTGCCGGTGTGCTTATATTCCATCAAGAGAAACCAATTGTGTTCTTTTGCTGACTTCCGCTTAAGAGACAAACACACACTCCTAATTCCTCATGCGCATGCGGTAGTTTTTTGAGAAGAATATCTGTCAGTCAGTCGTATAAAAAGCTTTAGAATAGTCCAGAAATGTGGCAAGCAAATAGCGTTTGAGCTTAACCCTTTAAGGACTAAAAGGTACAAATTGGTAACGTTTCAAATACACGCATTCATAACTTAACCCTACAAAACATTCAGGGCTTAAAGGGTTAAAGCCTTCATCGATCTCGTATATTAATGACAAAACTGCCTCCTCGGTACCTCTTTCTTAATGGACACGAATAAAAAGCGCAATAAGGAAATGATGTCAATATAACTATTTTCAATTATTATTATTATATATATATATACTGTACATATATTCCGTTTCATGATCGGTGATAATATGGATGTAAATTTATAGTTAGAAATGTTGTCCAGTGAACCAGACTTATTTATGCAAAGGAACAAACTGAAATTTTCAGTATTTCACAAAACCTACCACAAGAGACGCATTTATTTAAGTGACGAAAAAAACACCCAAAATCTAACGCATATTCATTAAGTATTTTTTGGAGAGAGCCAGGGAGGAATATAAGAATTGCTATTTTTAAAATGAGCAATAATGTTTTTTTTTAATCTCTTATGGTGTGGCTAAGCGGAAAATAGTAAATTGAGCATACAATCAGTATTGTACAAAAAGCAATTACGCAAAAGATTGAATACGATCTTGAAGATCAATCAGAAAGGAAATAAAATTATCATTAATTTTTATCCGTAACTTTGATCTTTTAAGATATTGGAATCAGTTTGTTTAATATCGTTATTCTTTTGTGTACACAGAAAAAGAAAGATTTCCCGTAACCTTCTGTACGTAGAAATATTAACTTCTATTGTCTCAAATCAGTCAAAATAGAAGTTTGGAAGACGATTCCTTCTCTCTAAAGAAGTTATGTATCATTAAAAGAAGGTATTATATCATCTTTCAAGAAGTTTTGGTACTAAAAAGAAGGAAAAACTTTCCCTAGAATGCACCGTCAAAAAGAAGTTATAGGTTCTAAATTCAGAAGGTTTTATTTTCAGAGTAGGCAACCGTTAATAAATCTTGAATATTTACTGAAATCTAATGACGTTTAGCTATTTTAAATATACAGGGTGTCCCATTCGAAATGAAACAACTTTGAAACTCTGTAATTTTTAAAGTATTAAGGTGAGAATGTTGAAACTTTGCCAGTTACTACACCATATGCATAAGTTTTTGTCATAGTGTTTTTTGTTGTTTCAGATTGAATTATGTTTACCCCACAAGAAAAAGCGAAATGTGTGTTATGGATGGCTGAGTTGAAGTCCCCTACTCTGAGAAAGTCCATCCGTCGTGCCAGGGTCGAACTGCAGATTTCTCGTTCAACTGTGCATAGAGTCGTGCACAAGCGGCTCCAGCTCTATCCATATAAGCTTCAAATTGTTCAGCATATAACGTGAAGATCTTAACAAAAGGAAATATTATGCTATGCACAATGTATCTAATGTATCTAAATGTTATAATTCACATACATCATATGAAACGTTATGACATTGACTATTTACTGTGTGAATATTACATTGTTTGCATCATTCAATAAAAAATTATAAGGTTTCAAAGTTGTTTCATTTCGAATGGGACACCCGGTACATCATCAGTCAGGAGGGCCAAACACTGTCACAGCCCTCAACTAATGGGGCTCATTGCCCTAATTCTTGGATTATCATTACCAGCATTATCCGGAGTGAACCCCCGATCTCAGTGTCTTCGCTTCGCTTATAAGAACACGGCATTATCCACTGAACTACGAATGCTGACCTCTAAGCGTATGAATGCTGACCTCTAAGCGTATGAATGCTGACCTCTAAGCGTATGAATGCTGACCTCTAAGCGTATGAATGCGCTGACCTCTAAGTGTATATAGCACAATATTTCGATGAACTTAAATGAGAAAAGTTAGTTATTTTGTTTGAACAACTTGAAAAGTTGTGTTTTACTTAATGCAAAGTAATAACATACGATTGACAGAGTATTAACACTCTTCGTAACAAATGAAAAACATTCACAAATTTGAGTTTGAAGGTTAATTATAATGTTTTGCTTAAAATCATTTATATTATGTTATAAATAAATTTACAACCTAACATTATAAATGATGGGTCATTTACATTTTAAAAAATCTTTCAAATTCACTCATTTCTGTTTAACCCTAAAAATCTATTGTGATCTATTGTTTTTTTTTTGGAAATGATGTCTTTTAGTGTCATTTTTATTATTGTTTGGTAACAATAAATTGTTTAATTCAAGCTATAAATGTAATTTTCATTATGGGGTTACGTAAACCCGACACTAGTCTCTATATGTGCGGTCCCACACTGGCCTTCTACGATTAAATGTATTTATTCCAATAGAACTAATTTTTTTATGCTTAACCGTGATTATATTTCGAGCATAAGATGTATTACCGAAAAATAAGTGTAGGAACATGATCAGAAATATTGTATGAAACACTAAATATAGATCATGGAATATTGATCCATATTGATCTAATAACGTAGTTAATAACTCAGAAACCAGAGACAGGAATTGACTGAGTAGAATTTATACCAGTAACCATCAGTTATTTGTATTTTGAAAGTAAATCAATATGAGAGTCACCACAAATTATATCAACATTTCCCGAGCGATTTTTTTCTATTTCATTTTGAATGCTACCAATATTATTATTATTATTATTATTATTATTATTATTATTATTAGTTCACTGATATTAGAACGTTCATTGATGCGCGGAACTACATCAAAAATTGACTCTTACACGAGAAATCTTTTCCGGAGATTAATAGAATTTTGCAAACATTTTATTTCGTAAAGTGGCAGTCTTCTGAAGCAGAAAAGAAAAGACTGGAGTTGATCCGAATAAAGACCATAAGTAGACAGTGAGTGGTCAGATATAAATTCCATGGAATCTAATAAGTATCGGATGACTGACTCAGACTCGTTTAAGGACTCCGAGCATCGAGAGAGATAAAAACGAGTAACTTTTAATAATAAAAAATGAAAGCTAGATTAGCTTTCTGATCTCCATTTTGTATGGGTCAAGTTTGGCATATTTTCGCGTATTCCGAACTTATGAGCCTCAACTTGGCATGCTTACGAGTCGGAATCAGAGGTCGAGACAGTCGTAAAGAGGAGAAATTTATTGACGATATCTAAGGCCAGAGAAGGATAACTAAATCATTCGAGTAAAATTTAATAACTTTGATAACTTTGACTCATTATTAAAGTAATAAGCAAGAATAAATGTGGAATTCCTAGTTTTAAATTGTATTTTTGAAAGTTAAAACAAATGAGAGTCGATTTAGACCGGAAATAAAAATGAAATAAAGGGAAAAAATTTAAGATTAAGTGGTCGCATCATTATGTGCGCACACGCACACGCACACGCACACACACACACACATATATATATATATATATATATATATATATATTAGTAAAGTTGGCCGGTGGAGCAGGTAAGGAATATCCAAATTTAATTTGGCGAAATTTAATGCGAGGGAACTCTGCCTCAGAGTCAGTCTTAATTAACTTTTCCCCTTTGCTGCCCTCGACCGCTCTCAAAATCTGCGTGTTTAAGCATTCCATATTTCGTGGAAGATTCCTGCTGGGAGCCGTTGTGTCTGGAAAAGTAAGGTTCCTCGGTCGCTTCACTGACTGGAATGATGCCTGGATGGCATTTCCCCCTGGATGGCACTCATGGATGGCAGTCCCGAACTTCACCTGACCGTAAAGGTAACTTTGGATATTACTGTCGAAATGTTTGTTTGGAGACCGAAATTTCCACCAAACTTTTTGCCTTTGGATTTCATCCTCAGTTTATGGGATTATTTTATGGTTTCTTTCGAGGACGCAACGTATTTATTTTAAGTTAAAAAATACATTTTTTTTCCCTTTGCCAAACTCACAAATTTATTGAAGAAACCAAAAAATATGTACGTACACTTTTACATCCCATATACTACTATCTATCTATCTATCTATCTATCTATCTACACACACACATATATATATATATATTATATATATATATATATATATATATATATATATATTATATATATATATATAGTTGGGAAGAACTTTTTTCTTAGAAAATCCATTTGTAAAGAAAATAAATGGATAATTTACTTGTTTTTGCTGTTAAAAAAGAGAGAGAGAATATTTTGTATGTATAATTACGATAGATAAAATGGATTTTTTTTTCTAGTTAAATTTAGACCTATAGAGGCTACAACAGTTCGTTTTAATAACTATTTTCAGCTTATTTTATATTTCAAATAAAAACATACAAATAAGTAATCAAGAAAATAGCTGTGAAATGTTATAAAAACAAAAGAATCCAAGAATGCGTAAAAGTTATAAAAGATTTTATATTAATATTAGACCTAGGTTGTGGTTATCGACCTTTCGATGTGTGGGGCCCACTTTTACAATGCTTCCAACGTCCGCGGCCGCGCCACCCAAAATCTAACGCAAGTGAGCTAAATCCATAACGAAGTACTTTGGGGTGATTAAAAATTAAAAAATTTTTAGTGCTTATAATTAATTATTACAATTTATAAACAATTACGTATTTGCATTTTTCTAGACAATAATAATATTTTTTATGGAAAATATAATTTTTTAGTACTGATTATTCAGGGACCTCAAGAAAATTGCTCAGCGGCCCCATTGGAGTCACGACCCCAAGGTTGCCCAAAAAGATATCTAATACTTTCATACGACTTTCTTCCGGGGCAATCAGGTAAAGGTAAACAGGATATATTCTAAACAGCAAACAAACCATTATACACATTAATTACTATTGCACATAACTTCCGCATAACAAAATCCGTAACTTTTGTCAATAACTAATTTACTTGAGTCTTACTTGATGTCTTCGAAGGACGTGGTTCGGGATCGACCTTATTTGCGAAATTTTGTGGAAGAGAGAGTTGGTTTCCACTTTCCCCATGCCCCCCCCCCCTAGCTAGCTAGTCATCGTTGGTCAGGGACTTCGTACAAGAACCTGTCCAACTGGTTTTTAAGTTATTCAGGTTGGTGTAATGGAGGTTCCTCAGTTATTTTGGCAGCACGTGAAAGAGTTTTGGGCCAGGTATTTTGATGATATTTCATCCTCGGTTTTATGGCCTCTGTTCCACCGCAGGTAGGACAGTAGAAAATGTACCTCTTCTTTCATTCCATTGTGTTTCTATTTCTTTCCTAAGGTTTGGAACATATCCCTCGAGTATTCTAGATATATATTATTGTGTACCGCTCACGTCTTCTTTCCAGGAAGTAGAGTTTCAGGGTTTGTAGCCTTCATCTTTCGTTTTCTCTATCTTAGACCTTAAAGCCCTTTGTTTTGCTTCTTTGTCTGCAATGTCTCGTTTTCTGTATGGACTTTCATAATATTAGCACAATGCTCGTTTTTCTGCTAGGGAAGCGCCTCCAGATAATCCCATTATTTTTTTAGCTGTTGAAATTTTAATATAGTGTTCTCTGAATTATGCATCCGATGACATTATTGCCCCAAGATCCGAACTTGTAGGTTTGGCGTTATCTGTTTGTCCTGCAGTGTTTTGTATCATTTATTTTGTAGCTCCATTTTGTTACCATACTTTACACGCTGGAATTTTTCTTCGCTGAACTTCATAGTCTTATCTTCCAGCCACTTGAACAATGGTTCAATGTCATCTTGTATTTTTCTACGTCACCTTCATTTGATATTTCCTTGCATATCTTTGTCTCATCCGCGAAACATGGTACGATACTGTCATTAATATCTGCAACAATTTCTGCAATCATTAGGATAAACAGCAAGTGAGCTAATACTGTACCTTGTGGGACAGAGCTGACGACTTCTGAGATTTCAGACTTAACTCCATTTACTACCACTCTTTGTGTTCTTTGAGTCAGAAAATTAAATATCCATCTTCCCAACTTTCCAGTAATTCCGGTATTCTTAAGTTTGTGTGCTGTAATTCCATAATCACATTTATCGAAGGCTTTAGCAAAATCGGTGTATACTGTATTACATCTATATTTTGACATCGATACAATGCTGCCAGTATTTTCTTTTGGTGGTCTAATAACTGTGATAGGCATGATCTTCCAGCCCTGAAGACATGTTTGTTCGAAGTGAATAAAGTCTTTTCTTGTAGGTAGTAAGTAATTTTGTTCAAAGCAATTTATAAGGTGGGAGGTGAAAGCTACTGGCCGATAATTTTGGCCGATAGCTCTGTTACCGACTTTAAATAAGGGGGCAATGTTCGCGTTCTCTAATGGGAATGGAATTTGTCGAGTGATTTCCTTTAGACTCAGCTTCGTTGCTTGGCTATACTCCTTTTGCATTTCTTGAGAAACATGGTACTCGATATGTTTGGTCCTGGTGCTGGAGTTTTCTTGTTTGTGAGAGAGTCTTAATTATGTCCTCTTTCAAGAATTCCAAATCCATCAACAGATTCGTGTTCGTACTTGTTCTTAACTGATTTACATTTATGCCAAAGAACTTACCCTGATTTTTCTATTTTCATCTTGGGCTTAGGGAGGAGGCTGAACACCGAGTTGGGTTGTTCCTTAAGTAACTCGCTCGTGTATTCATTCACTCTATCTCTTAACGAACCAATATTCTCTTTACATTTCATTTTTCTTTTCGCAAAGGCGTAAAAGTATTTGGGGTTATTTTTGTTTTCTGCTACCTTGGTTTCCTCCTCGTTTGACTTGTGGATAAATAATTGTGTTAGTAATTTGCGCCCATGACTGGACCTATCAACAAGTGGGGGGGGGGGGGGGGGTACATTTGGATATCAAAATTAATGGATTTTTAGTACATGTATTTAAAATATCGTAACAGAAATAATATAATATAATAAAAGAACATAATAATAATGTAATATAATAATATATATATAATATAATAATAATAAGTAATAGTATTACTGTGGAATACCGTTAGCCTACTAAGAGTTCCTAATAGTTCCCAAATAGTGGAGGGTACAATTGGTACTTTGTCCCCGGCCTTCAAAACGTGGGGGGGGGTACATGTACCCCCGTGTTTCATAGGGATTTGCGCCCATGGGTCCAGTTCTATTTCCTATAGCTTTTTTCTTGCTTGAGTCTCCTTGCTTCATTTTTGTATCCGTGGATATTTTTACGGTTTGTTTCTGTTGTCAAAATACTGTTTTGATATTTCTTTCGAGTTTGCTACATTTTCTTGTTTGCCCTCTTTGGAGCATGCTTCAGCAAAATAGATTTAATTTCGTTTTCTCTTATAAGTAGCATTTTCTCTGGATTTTTTTTTTTTTTTTGCGAAGTAGCAATTCGCTGTACTTACTCTAATTTATATTCAACATTTCAAATATTCTTTTTATCTCTCTAGGACGAATTTTTGGCCTTTTGACTTCGAATTTTATTTGTATATTGATTAACTTATGATCAGAAAAATTGGTTTGCGTTACATTTTTATGTTTTTATGGGTAAAGGTATAAGTTCTATGATATCCAATAGCATTCTTGCCTGAGTTTTACTCTTTTCTGATGTTACTGTACAACTTCTCAACGTATATAAATTCATCATTTTTCTTCCATGTTATGAATAGAAAGTTAAAATCCCCAGAAATTAATAGATTTGGTGCTGGGGCTTTAAGTGATTTTAACCTGTTTTCGACTTTATTTGTAGCGAATGAAAATTAATATTTTTAAAATACGAATGTTGACTGTGCTGTTTGCTGTACTTATCCTTCATTTCGTTTGTGTATGTGTTTTTCATATAAATACAATACCACCTCCTTTCCTATAAACCTACCCGCTCTGTGTATGCTAATGTCCTTTATTGCTGTTTACATGTCTTCGATGCAATTTCCTCGTCTTTTCCCTCTTTCTCATCTTTTTGTAGCTTTAATGTAAAAATAAGGGCGTTACATATTGAGACATTTTTCTCTCTGATTGAATATCTGCACATAGAAGGATGAAAGTAGTAGCAGCCCTCTCCGTAACGGCAAATTCCATTCCTCATTATGCTGAAACATTTTTTAGGATGGTTATATATGCATCCGAAACCATATTTACACGATCTTGTTTACTAGTATTCGCATATGGTCCGTCTTTTAGATTCCTTATGAGTCCTGAGAGATTCCATTGCTTTCCTTTGATTCTTGCACCACTTTCGTTTTAGTCATGATGTTGCTATTTTGTGCAGATAGTATTTCTTATCTAAAGTTTCTTATAATGCACTTCCCTCTAGTGTGTTGTCCTCGGTGTCCTGAATCCCATTTTCATTTGTGTCGGCGTTCTCTGTCGTTTTCATCTTTCTGTCGGTGAACTTCTTGTAATTGGTTCTTCTAATTCGATATTCTCCAGTCCTTGTCTGGACTACTTTTCTGCGGTTTTCCATGCACTTGACGCATACGAAGCCATAAAAACCACTGATTATTTATTCGTTCTATTCAGTGTTTTTGCTAAGTTTATGCAATCGTACTGCTTAAATGTATTGCACAGAATGCGTTTTAAGCCATTGGTTTTGTCCGATCGTTTTGGCAATTGCAGAGTTGGTTAGCGGCGCATTCCAGTGAACACTCAACTTTCTGAATTTGAAGCAATTTTTCACACTTTTTCGTATTTTTGCCCATAGTTTTGTTTTTCTTTCTTTCCTTTCTGTTTTTCTAATTTCGTCTGCGAAATCTGATCCACCTCAGCTTTATGATCTTTTTCCTCCTTCCAACTTGTGCGTGTAGTAAAAATTCAATGAAGCTTTTATTTCGTTTGAATTATTTTCAATTTATTTCATTTTTCTTTGTACACGCTGTATGGTACCATCCTTCACTTAATAAGTTGTTTTTATCTATCCACTGATACGTTATACACACATTGGTATAGATAGAATTAATCGCTAAATTGATGATCACCAGTAACTTTGATGTTAGCACAGAGCCGGAGCAAAGCATCCGTGCACCAAAAAAAAAAAAAAAAGTAACTTACGTGTAACTTTACTCAACGTAACTTTCCTCCGTAACGTTGCCATAATTTTTTTCACTGTAATTTTCATGTAACTTTATCAAAAACTGGCACACACAAAACGGTAAGTAAGATATTTATTATATACTTATGCACCGCACAAACAATACTTAAAAATAAACAAAGTTAATTTAAAAGAAAAAATCTTATGAAAACAAAAATTGTAGGACCCATATATACAGCATATATATAACCCGTGAGGGGTTTTGTCAGTTCCCCCATCGGGCGCGTCCCCAGATGGCGGATAGGGGAGCTCCCCTTGGGGAGTGGCGTTATGCCCCTGGACCAAAAACTGACAGGGTATGTCTGGAGACCTTAAGGTGGCAGCCCCACCACCGGACTCAGATGCTGTGGGATAATCCTCTGCACAGCCTAAACTCTACAATTTATAGAAACTGAAACTGTGCAAAACCGGACGGATCTAACGTTGACGAACGTTGGCATGAGATATCGGACATGAATTGGATGTTGGAATATACATACTACGTATGTATGAGGCATCGAGACTTAAATAAATTGCATGAGAGGCTACGAGATATAGGGTGGCGGTTCTGGGATTAAGTGAGACGAAGTGGACAGGAGACGGAGTACGAGTGGGACCCTGTCACAATCTATTGTACTCTGGAAGGCCAAGCGGAGAAGAACATAAAAAAGGCGTAGGCATATTGCTCACGGGAGAAGTGGAGAAAAGTTTATTGGAATGGGAGCTAATATCTTCAAAAATAATAAGAGTAAGATTTAGGACGAAGGATATACCCATAACATTTATTCAATGTTATGCTCCTACAGAACAAGCGGAGGATGAGCAGAAGGAAGAGTTTTATGAACAGCTCACTACAGTTTTTGGGGAGTTAAGAGAAGAGACATTATTATCCTGATGGGAAACTCAACGCAAAGGTGGGGAGAGAGAACAAAGATAGGGAGTATGTAATGGACAAGCATGGTATAGGAGTAATGAATAGAAACAGTGAATTATTCGCAGATTTCGGAGAGCAGGAGCTGGTGACTGGTGGTACCTTGTTCCCGAATAAAGAGTGTCATAAAATTAAATGGCTGTCGCCTCATGGAAGAACGGAAAACCAGACTGATCATTGCTCCATCATTGATGGATGTGCGAAATAGAAGAGGAACAGATGTAGCAAGCGATCATCATCTGGTGATAGCCGAGATGAAACAGACTGGCAAAAGCCAAGGAAAGAGTCGAGAGAGGAAAGAGACGGTTTGACGTAAATAGGCTCGCAAGAAGGGAGGTCAAAGAGGAATACAAATCGGTTGTGAGAAGTAGATTTGCTATTCTCCAGGATGAAGATGAGGAAGTCTTGATATATGGAGAAAATGAAGAGGATAGGGTAAAAAGAGTAGAAAGAAAGGGTGAGATTCAGAGAGACCTTACGGAAATCTGCAAAGGAGACAATCAGTTTCAGAAAGGAGAAAAGAGAGTGGATGACTGAAGACACATGGAATGTAGTAGAAGAAAGAAGGAATGCAAAAGAAAGAATGAACAGATGTGAAGACGTGATAAACAGGATGGAGTTGGGGGAGAATTGAGAACAATTGAATCGAGAGGTCAAAAGAGGGGCCAGAAACGATAAGAGAAAATTTGTGAACGAGATGGCACAACAGGCAGAGACAGCAGCGCGGAGAGGAGATATGAGGAGAATTATATAAGATAACGAAATCACTGACAGAGAGAAATTATAGAGACAAGACTCTAAGATCAAAGGATGGAACTTTATTGACTGCGGAGCTGCAACAATTGGGAAGGTGGAAAGAACATTTTACAGAAGTTTTGAATAGAAATAGACTCAAGGGATTAATTCACGAAGAGGTGAGAGGGAACCAGGAGCTGAACATAAATGTTAGACCACCAAGTAAGGCTGAAATCTGGAGGGCTATCAAGAAGTTAAAAGGAGCAAAGGCAGCAGGGATGGATGGTGTAGAGGCAGAACTGTTGAAGGTGGACCCGGGGGTGATGACAAACGAATTACCTAGCAAGGTGCTGACCCGTATTATTTTGGAAAGAATAAGGAAGGAGGTGGATGCTAGGCTAAGAAGAGAACAGGCAAGATTTAGAGACCCGAGCTTGTGTCGATCAGATCAATACACTGAGAATAATTGTGGAGCAGAGCTTGGAATGGTAGTCCAGCCTGTATTTGGTGTTTGTAGAGTTTGAGAAAGCTTTTGATAGTGTGGATAGAGGTTGTATGTGGAGAGTGGAAAATTATGGAATATCAGAGAAATTATTAATATCGTTAAAGAATCATACAGGGAATTTTCTTGCAGAGTGGAACATAACGAGAAGTTTACAGGACCTTTTGAGGTGACAACGAGAGTGAGACAGGGTTGTTTGTTGTCACCAGTGATATATTTGTTAATGCTGGATACTATAATGAAGAGTGGTTGAGGGAGGTAGGAGAGGTATTGGTTGTGAATTGCTGTACGTTTTGAAGGACTTGGACTATGCCCACGATTTGTGCCTTTTGTCACAGAGACGTGAGGATATGGTAGCGAAGCTGCAAGATCTGGGAAGAGAGGCAAGAAAAGTTAGAATTAAAGGTTCCATCTCTGCCAATGATATTAAATGGATGGAACCTTCAGAGTTGGGGAGGTTGAGTTGGAAGAGGTTGACGAGTTTGTCTACTTGGGTAGTGTAGTGGCAAAGGATGGAGGAGCGGAGGAGGATGTAAGTAGATTGACTAAGGCTGGGGGTGCTTTTACGCAACTAAACACAGTATGGAGATCAAACCAGGTGTCGAGGAGAGTTAAAATAAGAATATTTAACAATAATGTTAAATCAGTCGCCCTGTATGGTAGTGAATCATGGAAGGTAACAAAAGAGCTGACAAAGAAGGTGCAAGTGTTTGTGAATCGATGTCTGAGAAGGATTATGGGAATTAGATGGCCGGATAGAATTCCAAATAAAAGACTGTGGCAGATTACAAATCAGAGAAGGACAGAAGTGCAAATTAGGAGAAGGAAGTGGAGATGGGTTGGACACGCTTTGAGGAAAGAAGAGGGAGAAATAGCTAAGACGGCTTTGGCGTGGAATCAGCAAGAAAGAAGGAAGAGGGGTAGACCGGTGATGACTTGGAGGAGATCCCTACTGACTGAAATTAAGAGAATTGGAAGAACCTGACCAGAAGTTAAAGCCAAAACAGCCAACCGTAGCCGATGGCGAGGCACAGTTGACGCCCTATGCTCCACGTAAGAGTGAAGAGGACATAAGACGAAAGATATATTATATATATATATATACTAGGGGCACTCAATATATTTTGCCCCACCCTCTTTTCTTAGCTAAATAATAGGTCATGGGGCTGAAATGTCTTTCGGGCCGTAAGTTTGAACTTTCTGCTCTTCACATAACCGGATTTTTCCAGTTTGAACCTCCCCTTCTTGTATAAAACTGCTTTCAAACGCCCTTCTATAAAACCGATGGTTCACACAGTTTCGAAAATGGCTATGTGCGTCGTAAACAGAAGCTGTTATCGAGTTCTTCACCGCAGAGAAGGAAACAGTTGGAAATATTCACAAACGTCTACAAAACGTTTTCGGAGATGCTGTTGTTGATCGAAGCAAAGTTGGACGCTAGTCTAAACGTGTGAGATCATCGGAGAGGGAGAGCCAGCCTCGATGATGAGCCACGTAGCGGTCGCCCGATATCGACTGTGACATCTCACACTGTGTAGCTAACAGCATCATTCGATCAAATCGGCGCGTCACATACAAGGAGCTATCACTGGAGCTAGGAATTAGTGAAGGAAGTGTGAATACTATAATTCAGCAACTGGGATACTCAAAAGTGTGTTTACGGTTTGTTCCTCGCCAACTGACTGAAGATCACAAAGCCCAAAGAAAAGAAATTGCTTCTAAGTCGTTGGTTCGATACGAGACAGAAGGGGATGACTTCCTTTCACGAATTGTGACTGGGGATGAGACTTGGGTACACCACTTTGAACCTGAAACAAAACGTCAATCCATAGAGTGGCATCACGCAGACTCCCCACGCAAGAAAAAGTTTTAAATGGTTCCCTCTGCACGAAAGGTTATGGCCACCATCTTCTGGGACATGAAAGGGGTGATTCTGGTCGACATTATGAAGAAAGGACAATCAACTCAGAGGCATATATTACTACCCTACAGAGACTCCAGAGATGTATAAAGCGAGTTCGACCGGAGAGAAAACTGGAAGACGTCCTTCTTTTGCACGATAACGCAAGACCACACAACAGTTTGCAAACAAGAGAGGCCATCACAAAAATGCGCTTCATTCTGTTACCCGACCCTCCATACAGCCCGGATCTGACACCTTCAGACTTCCATTTGTTTGGGCCAATGAAGGATGCTATTCGTGGAAGAAAGTTTCAGAGTGACGATGAGGTTGTTGAGGAGGTTAAGAGGTGGCTCGAGCGGAACCCAGCGGACTTTTACCAGCAAAGAATAAAGGCCCTTGTTTGGAGGTGGAGGAAAGCCGTAGAAAAGGATGGAGACCATGTGGAAAAATAAAAACCTGTAGAACAGGTATGTAACTACTTGTGTACAAAATTTCTGGAATTTACAAGGAAACTTGAAAAGGAAAAAAAAAGGTGGTCAAAATATACTGAGTAACCCTCGTGTGTGTGTGTGTGTGTGTGTGTGTGTGTGTATAATATATATATATATATGATGTAAAATAACGCACTGTCGCGACGAAGTATGGAAAAAAACCTCTAGACATATTTTGTTCCTACTTTTATAAGCATGTTCAAGGGAGTTACGTTGTGGCCACGCCGCAACAGCAATTCCCGTTAGATCAGCGAGGTTAAGCGACGATGTCAATCGTTGGATATGTTACCGTTCTCTGCGTTCAGATGATATAGCCACCCATAGATGGTTCGCATCCAACGTAAAGCTAAAGGTCCCTTTCTTCACATGACCTTTGTTGTTACGATTGGAGGTTAAACAGCCCAAAACATCATTATTATTAACACGCTCGAAGTTACATATATTTCTCTTGCGATTTATTTCTGTACTTTTTAGAGATTTAATGAGTTAAATATAATGTTGTTATATCATCCGCGTGATATAAAAACGTAAGTTCTTTCACAATATCATAACTACAAGTGGTTTTAAATTAGCTTTTACAAAGCCAGCTCGACTTTACAATGACATTAGAAATTCAACTCTCATCAAATCTGGGTACGGTCTACGCTTGACTCCATCCCGTGTATAATTTTATTAAATATCGCAGAACACTTGCCTAGGTACACTTTAATCACACATCTTTGCAGACAAGAAAGTATAAAAGTTGATTATAGATCTTGCAGCTATAATTATAAACTAAAATTCTTTAGAGGAATAACATCTTTTGACTGATCTGGAATAATCGAAAATAACTATGACAGTGGAATAAAATTTTAAACATTCTCAAGTACATTAATGGATATATTCAACACAAATTAGTTTCATTGCAGTCATTAAAAGAGCGAAAGCAGATCGCTGTTGTTAGAAAAATGACGAACAAAATTGGGTAATGGAAGATTCTAAAAAATTTAATTAACACAAAAATGGTGAGAACAAATCCTTTGTCCTTCCTCATAAAAGGCGGAAATTCTTACTAATCGCAAAGTTAGCCAATTTATTACAAAACTTTGCAAATATCGGCTCCAATACTGTAAGAGTGAGAGTTTGGGGACCTAGTATGTTTCATGGACTGCTCTCGATTTTCCTACGAAATTGCAAACAAGGGCAGTCGATGACCCTGATTTTGTTTCTGCAATCGGTTTTCTTGAGAAACCTAACCTAACCTAACCTGACCTGACCTAACCTAAAACGCCACACCAGCTCGGACTTATTCAAAAAGATGTTGGAGTGTATTGCGTCGTTTCAGTAAATAAATTTATTCAATATCCAATAACATTTTTCTTTATCATTTCTCAAGAAAGCCGATTGCAGAAGCAAAATCAGGGTCATCGACTGCCCTTGTTTGCAATTTCGTAGGAAAATCGAGAGCAGTCCATAAAACATACTAGTCCCGAGTTTGGTATGGTACGGTCATTGTGAAAGTTGAATGTGAGCGATAGGTAGAGTGTGAGACTAGAGCTTGGTGTGAATGATTTGAAAGTGAGCGAGGTGAAGGATAGTAATCGAAGTTTTGAGATGATTCGTGCTTGTGATCTGAACAATAAAGGTTAGAAGCGGGAAATTCAAGTTAGAAATTTCAAGAAAGTTGGATATTTAAAAGTTTGAGTTGTCGGTATTAAATTTGTGGTCACTTCAGGGTACAGGGTACAGTGGTGTCTGAACAGCGCCTATAGTGCAAGTATTGAAGCCTCTATACGAGGCTTCAAATCTGGAATGTGGAACTGCGCTTAGGTTCGGCTGGGAAACTAAATTTCTGGTAATTGGAACGGCTGTCTACCGGAGCTGAACGTGACGGTCAGAACGTTTTGTGGCCCCAGTTCCGAGGTTAAGCGTCTTCAGTTTGGAAGTCAAGGCAGGATTGGGAACAAAACCTATCCTTGCCTGTCCATCTAAATCACTCGCAACAACGGAAGTGAAGATTAACAGTTTTGGGACACCACTGCGACTGAGACTAACGAAGTGAAATGTTAGTTTACTTTAAGTAGGGACAGGACCTACGCCTTGTACATATCTTAAGCGCGTGGTCTCGGTGCTAATTTAAGTTTAGATTATAGGTTTTTATAAATATATTTGGCTTATTTGAATGTTTTTTAATGGACCTTTAATGGCTCGATTGGATATATTGTTCTGTGAACACCACATTGCTTTTGAACCCATAATAACGAAAGAAAAGGAGGACCGGTAACAATACAGCAGCCTCAATTCCAAATACTGACACTCACTATCGACAATACATGCCACAACCCACTCCAAACTCATTTTTCTTTGATCCACTCCAACCAACGATATCTCTTTAGCAATAAAAAGTATGAAAAATAAAGATTCTGACATCAAGACAATTCCAGCAAAAATATACAAATTAACATCAGATACGGTAGCTTAAAGAAACGTATAACACCCTTTTGGAAGTTATTCATAAAAAAATGCCTGCGAACCCTCTCAAATAATAATGACAAAGTCACACTTCACAAAATAAATATGCAAATATTTTAAAACTAAATGACTCATACAAATTCAATGTTCCTCACCATATGTTCCAAGTTATCAATAAGAGTTATCAAAGAGTAACTACCCAGCATCAAATACATCACCATTGTAACGCTAGACTCCACGGAGATTTTATATGTAAATCAAACTATACAATGGAAACTGCAGGAAATGCATTCTCTTTCAAAGGAGCAGATATATGGAATTCAGTTCTCATAAATATCAGATAGGCTTCATCAATAAATGTATTTCGCAAATCACTAAAGAAGTACTTTATTAGCTCCTAGCCTCCTACTGATGTCAAAGTTCACTAAAGCAATTATTACCAAGTCCCTACTTTATAATGAATTATCTAAAGTATGGGTCCCCCAAAATCATACCCGATCTCAACTTCCCATAATTTTTCTACTCCTTCATCAATTTCATCAAACACTTTTAATTTCGTAATTTATTCAATTTCTTTCATTAAACATTATTTACCTTTTACTAAATACAGTATACAAGTGTTTACTTTATTTAAAATTATGTAAAATAAATAATCAATCACTATGCCAGTTACTTTTGTGAATTTTTACCAATAAACATTTTGAGTTTCATTATTATTATTATTATTATTATTAGCAAAAAATCCCGACCGATGGGCGGGATATTTTTGTTAGTTCCTGCGGAAGGCCGTTATTACCATTCGGGTAATACATATTTACTGTACATTAGTAGTTCTTCCAAGTGATGGCTTCCTTTTTTTGCCATGTTCAATCCCCAAGGTTCTTCGTCCGGATTAAGTTTTCAGAAAATATTCCCAAATTATTTTTGACACAATAGTCAGGCAATAAAATTTAATGGAAAGTATTTTAAGAAAATTTTAAGCGAATTAGAATTTAACATTTACAGTTAGCGCACGAATCACTTAAATTTTAAATGCAGCTTCACAAATTTTACTTGAAGGTCACGAAGCACTTAAATTTCAAATACAACTTGTCACTTTTGTTGTGTTTTATTTATTAAAGGGCCTATTTGGCCGATATATTAAGAGTGCAACAGGTAAATGAGTATGTCCAGCTTTACCAGCCGACTTTTCACCGACACAACCTTAAGGATTGACGAGATAACTTATCGGTTGGAGTTTATGTTTATTAAAATAACTAAATTATTTAAGGATTTCAAGCCTTTAACTTAATTAATGGAGTTTATGTTTATTTATGTTTATTACTATCCCCAAGAAACCGAGAGCCACCAAGTGTTCAGAATTTCGAACCATAAGCTTGGTCAGCCATGCATCAAAAATAATGCTAAGGATACAACCAGAAGACTAACGAACACAGCTGAGCAGTACAGTGGAGAGGATCAGTTTGGATTTAGGTCAAAATGCGGAACAAGAGAAGCTATTGGTATTATGAGAATGATGGGAGAGAGACTGCTAGAACATGATCAGGAAATGTTTGTTTGTTTTATTGACTTTGAAAAAGCTTTTGACAGAGTCCAATGGAGGAAACTAATGGAAATATTGAAAAATATTAATGTTGACTGGAGGGACCGTAGGCTGATTAAAAAAATCTATATCTTGGCCAGACTGCGAATGTTAGAGTTGCAGGAGGAGACTCGGAGCCTGGATTGGTTGGGAGAGGGGTCAGGCAAGGATGCTCCCTGTCCCCCGTGTTATTTAACATCTATGCGGAAGCAATGATAATAGAAGCACTCTCAGATATGGAAGAGGGAAACAGAGTGGGAGGTAAATTGGTCAGATCTGTAAGGTTTGCAGATGACAAGGCATTTGTTTGTAGTACTGAGGAAGGACTGCAAAGAATGGTCAATAGTTTGACAACAACGGCGGAAGAATTCGGAATGAGAATTAATGAGACCAAGACAAAGGTAATGAAAATTGCAAGAAGGAAAGGAGCACAAATGAACCTAACGATAGGAAATCGGACCTTAGAAGAAGCTGAGCAGTTTAAATATCTGGGAAGTTTATTAACCAACAATGGAGATTGCAATAAGGAAGTAAGATCTAGAGAGGAGAAGGATTGTTGAAGGAGGTGATAGAGGGTAGATATGAAGGTAGAAGGCCGAGGAGAAGGAAAAGGAAAGCAATGCTGGATGATTTGAAGGCAGGCAGGAGCTATCATGAAATGAAAAGGATAGCTCAGGATAGAACACTTTGACGTGACACATGAGTTGGACCTGCCTGATAGGCAGAACACGATGGATGGATGGATGTTTATTAAAATCACTAAATTATTTAAGGATGGCAAGCCTTTAGGGCAAGGGTAAACGTTAATACCTAAACAGCACTGAGAGAGATATTCTGGTAATTTGTGATTAACACTAAACTGACACGATATACTTACAAAATTTGGAGAGCCTCAAAAACCTGTGATCCTGACTGAACAAAATCTAGAATTCAACTCCCCGTATGTAGGATCTTATGGCACCCTTGTAGAGGGTTTTCCCCAACTTCTTCCCCCAAGGGCAGCTCTTGTCTCCCATTCTCAACCGAAACACCCACAAAAAATATAAAAACCGTTACATTCTCTGAGAAGTTACATTCAATAGACATCCTAAATTTATCTTTCAAAAACGACTATATAAAAAAAACGCTATATTAACAATGTTTATTACAAACATTGGAGCTATTGAAGAACAGGGACCCCAGCCTTCTTTAGTTAGGCTTATAAGGCTAACTAACGAAAATATCACGACCTAACCTAACCAATCGTTTGGTTAACTGTACGCCCTTGACGATTGGTTAGGTTAGGTCATGATATTTTCGTTAATTAGCCTTATAAAGCTAACTAAAGAAGGCTGGGGTCCCTATTCTTCAATAGCCCCCAAACATTTCTCTCGGTGCCATTTATTAAATTTATTACAAATTATTACACTTTTTTCCTTACCTATCATCACTTCCGATACGTAGCTAAAAATTATGATGACTACATTCTTTTCTAAATTTATTCGTCAACCTAATTTTTTTCATTCCACGAAAGTGTATGAAACTCTGTAGAAGCGTATTGGGACTTGGTTTACTTATAGACTTTAATGATAGGGAAGGCCATCAGTCCACGTTTCTATAAAATGTTATGTTTTTCTAATGACCAGAAAAGGCAGCAAATCAACAAATTCACGAAAGAAAGCAACCATCAAAATTTTGAGTTTCACATCCCAAACCAATGGGCCAAAATCCTGAAATTTAAGGGCTTCGTGTTTCAGCATATAATTTTGGGGGGGGGGGGGATAAACTGGGATATATTTTTAGGGGAACACCCGATCTGAAAAAAAAAAAATTGCTAAAAACACTCCAGCGATCCCAGAAGGTGATGTCACTAAGTTTCATGAAAATCGGTTTAGCCGTTTGGACCTGTAAAGAGACTGACGGACAGACTGACGGACAGACTGACGGACAGACTGACGGACAGACAGACGAACATGTGGTGAATTATGGTATGATGATGGCAATATCTTTCGATTTCACTTCCACTTCCTTTATATAATAAATAAACTGTATCTCATCAATTTTGCCAAAAACGTTTCCATACTTCCAACGGCATATTCAGATAAATAACTATATATATATATATATATATATATATATATAATATATATATATATATATATATTATATATATATATATATATATATATATGTATGTATGTTAATGTACAGTATATCAAATATCTAAAATGTACAGAAAAATACTGTAAAACTTTATGTAAATTGTATTCTCTTTCTGAATAAAGTGTGATTAAATGTAAATGAAAAATTACAACTCAAAGCTTCATTTATGAAAAGGCTTCTGCTTCTTATGCAGAAGTATATAAATGTAATCTTTGTATATAATATGTATATAAATGTAATCGGATCACCTGAAGATCGGGGCCCCCAGCCTTCTTTAGTTAGCTTTATAAGACGAACTAACGAAAATATTACGACCTAACCTAACCTAACCAATCGTCAAGGGCGTACAGTTGACCTAACGATTGGTTAGGTTAGGTCGTAATATTTTCGTTAGTTAGCCTTATAAGGCTAACTAAAGAAGGCTGGGGGCCAGTGGCGGTTCTTTAGATTAGGCAGATGAGGCGACGCCTCACCTAATAAAAACAAAATATTTCATCTTTATATAAATGCATAAAAATATTATTCATAAAAAGATTTTTCCCATTCATTTTGTACGCAAAAAGTTCTATATTTCACGCATAAAGTGCTAACATTGGAAAAAAAATGCTTCGCCTTGTATTAAATGAGGCGAGAAAACCAAAACGCTCAGTGTTGCTACGAATGTAAACTAGTTGCTATGACGCCGATGATGTCACTCACACTGTTGAAATATTACTGGTTGAGGCGAAATAAATTTTCGCCTCAGCATTTCCTGATTTTATTTTTTGTAGTTCCGTATCTCTCCAAATTTTCAAACAGTGGTAAAATACTTCCATATAATGTTTATTGTTTGTCGTATGTTATATGTGTGTTATGCCACGAGTTAGGTTATTATACGATATATATATATATAAATTTTTTTTTGCCTCACCACTTAAGGAATGCACGAGCCGCTACTGCTGGGGGCCCTGATCTTCAGGTGATCCATGTAATCTTATGTAAATGTAACTTTTAAAAATTATCGAAAAAAAGGCTTATTTAAGAAATTGAACAATAAGCACAATATAGAGCTGGAAAGCACTAAACTCAAGTCAGGGGAATTCTGAATATGTTTAAATTTGTGAATAAAATTCAAAACTTATAGGCTACGTAACCAAACTTCGCTTTTGGCTTAAATAATATGTTCGGCTGCATTAAACTATGTTATAAACTAATAACATTTTGTCATAAGTAACTAATTATAATGTAAGCCATTATTACTATTAACCCGCTTTAAATTAATTTCTAAAGAGCAATTATCGTACGCAACTTCCTTCATTAAACTAAACACGTAATGAATATTTAGAAATACTCTTGTATTGTTTTAAGTGTCTTCATTATTTTATCTTACGCCAGGCAGTTACTTTTATCGTTACAAATCAGCGGCACCACAAAAGTACGATATGTTTGTAATTACCTTTAATTGCATAAAATATAAGTATGAAAACATCTTTACAATTACTTTATTTTAATGAGACTCTCAGTTTTATAATACGCTCTACTACGCGCTATTAAATATGCATTATGTAAGTTTGCGGACTCTATAGGATATATTTTTATATGAAAATACGCATAGTTTTAGGAACGTTAGGCGTAAGTTACGCAATTAAGAGGAATAAAAATAAACCACTAACGTATGTATGTATGTATGTATGTAATTACTATGCTTTGACTTAAACTAATAAATTATTCTTAAACATCATCAACTCGAGGGCTACGTCGGGGCCAATGTCGTAACACCAGTTCCTGTCGATCAGTGAAGTTGAGCGACATTGGGTCTGGATAGTAGTTGGATGGAAACAGTCTTCTGTATCCAGATTATGCAGCGACACGTGGCTCGGATCCCTCGTAAAGCTGTAGGTCCCTTTTCCGTCATATGAGCTCAGATGCTGCGAAAAAAAAACAATAATAACCGAATCCCCCCAAAAGCGGTCGCTTCACTATTTCCTTAATATATACGGTGTATATATATATATACACACGCAATATACAGTATATTGTTTCCTCCATGTCCTCTATGTCCTCTACGTCCTTCATGAAAACCACAAAGCGATGCAATACCTAAAAACAGCTTTATGAGTTTCATCTCGAAAATGAGCTTGCATTTATTGGTCATATCTTAAGCGATATAAGGAGAACTCTTCTTGAGCTCTCATCGCTGCGATAAGACGTCCAATACAGTAAAAAGGACTTTCTTTTTACTCTTCCCTCTCACTTAAAGAAGAAGAAAGAAAAATTAAAGAAGGCTAAAAAGTGTAAGAAGGCTAAAGAAGGTTAACGTGTCGTTAACTGAATGCAGTTTTAGCTTCGTCGATAAGAGCAGATTTGCGACCATGTGATGATATTTATGCTTCATTTGATGTAATCCCCTTTTAAACCGTCTTCTTCGGAAATAACATTTATATATAAATATATATATGCTGACTGATGATAAATGACTAAAGACGATTAATTGAAGATCAGGGCCCCCAGCCTTCGTTAGTTAGCCTTATAAGGCTAACTAACGAAGGCTGGGGGCCCTGATCTTCAGGTGATCCTTATTATTATTATTTAGATATATTATATGCAATGAATGTAGGCGATTTTAACCATAAAAAGCAATTGATATTGCCTAAGAAATGTCAGTTCATTTGATATATTACTTGAAAAAGCATTTCCTTGCTGCAGTAATTACGTACTGTTTCTTTACTACTGAAGCCTTAACACATTTGTTAAATTCTGCAACATTTTCCTCAAGTAATTTTTACAGATATATTACCCATTGCTGACAGTTCTCTTACTGTATGTTACGTATTAAAGTTAAGGGCCTTGAGGTTAAAATTAATTCTTTAAGTTACAGTAGGACCCTCATCAGGTCACGTAAGAAATAGTAATATACATTGCACTAAAATGCAACTTTTCTACAAATATTTCTACATCTTTAATATAGGTTTCATTTTGTTGTCAGAAAAGGAACCAAAAATGTTCGTAATTTAAAGAAAAAATATCCGTGGACGAAAAGGTTATATGTTAAATTAACCTTTTCAATCAAATATGACAAGACTTGGCCTAACTTTGAATACTGATAATGCGATAGGCCTAATGTAAGCCTTGGGCTTACCATACGATTCTAGTCTTTCAACTAACTTTGATGTTTTCCTAATAGGCCCGAATAGGTAGCCTAGTCACAATTTTAATTGGGATAATTCAATAATATTTTTGTTATATTACGTTAAGAACTTGCATATTTGTCAAGCAAAATATCTCTCATTAATGCATTAAGTACCAGGCCTAACTTATTTGCGAGAAATTAGCTTTGGAGAGGGCTTAACCTATCGTAGGCCCATACTTGACAAGTTCCATAACTGGAAGGAATTTACTTAAAAATCGTAACTGGTATCAACCGACAGCTATAATTGAGGAAAAAAGATCTTCTCTGGGACTGAAGAAGAAATTCAGCTAAAAAACGGCGAAAACTAAGAATTTCTAAATCGCCAAAATGTACCCTAGAGTTCGAGCTTCGTTGGTACACTTAAACTTAAGTAATTAAAATGATGCATTCAGTAACATAAGATAAGAATTTTAACTAATATATAATTGAAGATCAAAGTTATTTGTTAATTACTAAACAAAATAAAACGCTTTAAAAACACGCCAAATTGGATATTTCGTCCTCTCGCTTTGTTAGTCCACAGTTGAAGGTTGAAGACGAAGTGGTCTGGAGGTGTTATATAGCAGTAGGGAAGTAAGAAATAAGGAAGAACAGGGGTGTAGTGCTGCGGGAGCGCACGGGAGCGCCGCTCCCGCACCTCCATTCATCCAAACTTTATTTTTTTAGTTGATACTTGGAAGTTGGGAACAAACAGACTGAAATGAAAGCACTTGCTTGTAATTGTGATGTCAAATTTTTAATATTCCAAGTCTAAGTGAAGTATTATTATTATTAATATTATTATTATTATATATTCCTTAGAGCTCCTGCACCTTAGAATTTGCCACTACATCGCTGGGTAAGAAAGGAGAATACATTTTACTTTTTGCAGAAGGTAGCGTCTCTCTTAGGAACAACGTATTCAGTTCTTAATTCTAAATTTTGAGGAATTTGAAATTTTTAATAGAGTTTGCATATAATTTTCCTTCGTGAAATTTTTCCGCAACTTTTCTATACAACCAAAAAACCTTAATGAAAACACTAATATATATATATATATATATATAGCCGACAAGGGATACTCATTATAGAAACTATTTACTATCCTAATTCGTAGAAACAAATAGAATCCTATAAACAAAAATGACCCCACCTTTATAAAATGACAAGAAAATGCTAACTTTTTAACCAAATAAAAACAATAACAATAACGAAAATACAGAACATATTTTTCATAACAGAACACAACCTCCATTTCGACCAAATACTTTTGCAGAATGTAGCAAAAGGCATTTAAAACTTAAACAAAAAGTGCGAAAATTAAAATTAATGAACGTACTTCAAGCCCACCAAACTTTCTCGATGTTGCTCCGCAAGGCCATCAAAAAGCCTACAGACACGTTCTATGTTATACAACTTTTCAAATGTTAAGAAAGTGGCTATAATGACCCCTTGTGTAGGATATACAAGAAATAAACTTGCTATTTGAGCGATACATCTCCGTTACACGTTGAGTAAAATCTACAGAGGAACACTGAAAATCCTTCGTAAGCATAACTCTAAATTGTCGGAACACAATTTTATTAAAAAAAAAAAATTATATTATAAATTTTATTGCTGATGACAAAATATTTTTGCAATTAACTGTATATATTTTCTGAACAATAATAACTCAGTGATTTATAAAAAAAATTTAAATTCGTGAGCCATAGCGCTATTTATTTAATTTAACAATATATATATACACACACACACACACTGTATATACATACAGGGGTTGGACAAAATAATGGGAACACTCGCATTTTCGGTGCTGTATTTTTTGGTATAATTAATGGCGTTATATAATTTACTAAATTCATATGTAAATGCGTATAATATGGAGAACATCTTCTATTTTAATAGGCTGATATTGGTATTTCCTGTTCTTGTAGAATAAATAAAAATATGGTGGTTGGAAAAGATGCCACTGACTGTGAAAGAGGCATGACAGTAGGAGCCAGTTTGGTTGGCATCTCAGTATTAAAAGTCGTATAATTGCCCCCTGTATCTCGAAGAATAATCGTCAAGGTTTTGAATGCATGGAAGAAAATGAAAAAAAGTACATCAAATAAGGAATATAGTGGGCGTAAAGCAACCCTGACAGAATGTGAGAAAAGAACCTTATTACGAACCGTAAAGCATGAACCAAAAACTGTCGCTTCAGACTTCGTTCATAACTAAACAAGAGTGTGCAAAAAGCAGTATCAGTCAAAATGATGTAATAAGAATTGTATTAAAGCCCCTCATAACACCAACCAACGCAAAAACTCGAATGAAGTTGGAGAATAATGGGAACGTTATTATGCTTATGTGGTGTAGTTTTTCCCCATTTGTTTCCATGTATTCACAACGTTGGGGACTGTTCCTCAAGATACAGGGACAATTACCCCACTTTTAATACTGAGACACCAACCAAATGGGTTCCTATTGCTATGCCTCTTTCACAGTCAGTGCCATCTTTTCCAACCGCCATATTTTTATTTATTCTACAAGAACAGGAAATACCAATATCAGTCTATTAAAATAGAAGATGTTCTCGATATTATACGCATTTACATATGAATTTGGTGAATTATATAACTCCATTAATTATAAGAGAAAATACAGCACCGAAAATGTGAATGTTTCCATTATTTTGTCCAACCCCTCTATATATACGAGTATATATTACACAGGATGGCGGGGCCAAGGTCAAGCGCCCGCAAATGCCCCGCACCCATAGAAGGAGAAGGAAAGAGATCCTAAATCAAGGTCCACGATCTTCGAGATGCCTGGACACTCGAAAGATTGGAGATCATAGACAGGGGGAAAGATGGAGTGAGGAAGAATGTTACAGATTTGACGGGTTGAGTAGATAAAAGATTGAGAATAATGATTAACCCTTACGTTAGAGAGTTAGATAGAAAAGGGATGAGAATATGTCGAAAGCACCGAAATCGTCAGGGTTGAGTTGCAGGCGAAAGTTTAAGCGAAGAGTTCAGCTTTATCAGGACAAGAAACGGCAACGGAGATGTCAGAATGGAAAAGAGGAAGAAAGAAGAAGTAAAGTTGTTGGAGAGACTTTTGGCTAGGTGCTAGAAAGAGTGAGAAGAATTAGAATTAGGTTTTCACATTTTCGTCTGCTGAAGACATTTTTGCCGAGTTGAAGAACAGATTTTGCACGATTACAGCAGAAATATAAGCAGAGTCAGGAGTTGGATGGTGACACCACCTTCTGAAAACCCCTTCTCTGTTGCGGAGCATTAGATCAATCAAGTTTTTTTGCATTATTAGCAAGAAAAGAATATGGAATGTACGCCTCCATGCCCGAGAGAATCACCTCCGTGATGCGCTCAGCACAATCGGAGGGGCTGCGCCCACGGAAGCAGTAATCATTCCATAGAAAATCAAAGAAGTACTGCCTAAAAGCCTCCGAATTGGCGGCGCTAAAGTGCCAGAGGCCGAACTGGAGCGATAGGACAGGAAACAGATATAAGGTTGTGGTCAGAAGAGCCCAACAGAGAAAAGTTGGACAGAGTAAGAAAGATGTGTGTGTGTGTGTGTGTGTGACACACACACACAATATATATATATATATATATATATATATATACACACACACACACACATTATATATATATAGATATATATATATACACAGTATATGTATATAACAACTTTATGTAAGGGATAGATAGATCAGGACTAAATGGCCCAACACAATCCATTCGTCTATCGACGTCTCCTGTCAACGAAAGAAAGAAAGTAGACGGGAAGTTTTACATTCATATAGGTTGTATGTATTGGCAAAAGTATTCTGTGGTAGTGTGTTCCTGAGAACAAATGTTGAAGATATGGAAACGCTTTGATATGCAGAAGTTCTGTTTTGCGACATGCGCGTGTCCAGCAAACATGCAGTATACGCAGTATACACATAAAGGGTGTGATTTATGTGTGTGGTGTGTGTGTGTGTGTGAATATTTATTTTTTTTCTTCTGAGGTGATCACTTTAAGCCTTCGACAGAGAGCTTCTCTCTTTAAGTGAGAGGAAGGATAATCATTAATATCCACCTTTAAAACCCATTATGAGGTGGAATAAAAAAAGGAGGGCCATTCGTAATTATGATACAGTCATTAATGGTGTTATTACGGCCTTTAAAGTAGAGAAGATATTGGATTGTCGTAAAGTAGTGGTGGCGAACCTTTTTTGCTGGCGGGTCATTTTTGTTACTTTTGATTTTTAAAAAATTGAAATTGGGTCACAATAATTTATTTACTTACTATATTTAGTGAGAAACTTCTTGTTGGATTTTAGCTGCTAATGTTTTGATCCGAGGTTTATATTTAGTTGGCTTTAGTCTCACACATGCTGCACTCATATCTGTGCCAAGGCGATTCCTAGTAGTGGATTTGACGGAATTCATGGAGGAAAACAACTGTTCACACGAATAAGATGAACCAAACATTGTTAGCAGAGCTAATGCTAACTTTTTCATTGATGCAAAAGAATTTGGTAAAGAGTTCCATTCTGCAAGAATAAGATTCTCTACGCTTTCTATTGATTGTTGTTCTCTGGTTACACCAAAATTGACGACTCCAATTCCTTTTCTTGTAACTTCAGATTAAGATCAATAAATTTAGTCTTCCATACTACACTTTCTTGGAAGTCAACTAATTCCATTTCTAAATTACCAATGTCAAGCCAATGAAAAGCTGATAGCTGAAGATCTTCAAATTGAATAATATGGGGGAATTGGATGAATTGTAAGTTGTCATACATACATACACGTTTTTAAACGTATATATACGTTTAAAAACGTTTCAATGTGTATCAGTTGTTTATTTCGGTGGGAGAATAAAATAATTTTAAAACTGTAAGACAGAACTTATTAAAAATTAGTCATATTTTATTTAAATAAGAGCTCGTGGGTCACTAAAAATTGCCTCGTGGGTCAGTACTTGACACGCGGGTCAGTGGTTCACCATCAGTGTCATAAAGGAAAGTTTATAAGATCATTGTATACAAAAACAGGCGAATCTATATTATAAAAATGTACATTGTACAATGCGTGTCACAACTTTGCCCATATCAAGAAATACTGTAAATCGCTATAATAAACTGTTGGCCCAAAATACAGGACATCCAAAACAAAGAACACTAGAAAGTGTTCTAGTTAATGATCAACCTGATTCAGATAGTGATGATGGCACTTTACTCGTAAATTTTATTTGAATTTTATCATAGACTTCCAAATAAAACACGTTTATATAATTTTCATGGTCACGTAAATCGTATGAAGGATATTTACCTACATGTTCATTGCTATGGTAACTAGGACCATACAATCTAACTCTATGGTTGAGTAATTGTTTACGGTTGTTTAACTTCCTTCATAATGACAAAGCTCATGTAACGGAGGTGATCTAAAGCTTTACGTGGTAAAGCTACTGATATGGACGCAACGGCGTTTTTTTTATACTGACCTAACAAGAAGCGGTGTTCTGACATGACCACGATCCTAAGGTTAAAAACTAGACCAAATATAGAAAAAGGAACCAAATTCCCGCCATTCTCCTCAATTTTAATATTCTTTAAGCTCTAAAGGAAAATGTTCTCGATAGTGACCGAGAACAAAATTTATTAATGTTCTGAATATAGAAGAAATTGACTCATCAAACTTGACTCATTCATTTTTACACCTTATTAATTCTCTTTATGTTACCACAACTCATGGTTAAGTATGGGTTAGAATTTATGCTTGAGAATTTATGTTGCTTCGAGGAGGAGAAAAAAGGTTTTGGTGTATTTTACCCTTTCTGAATCATATACCCTGACTCCATAATACCCACAATGTTTATAATACAAATAACGCAATAATGACTAAGACTAATAGTCTGACCATGATTAATCATGGTCATGATGAAGAGCTGCGTACGGCAGTCTCGTTTGTTTGTGGGTTCGCTGTATCAGAGGTGGTCAAGCTTTTTTTTTAACAGTGGGCTTCATTGGTCACAGAATGTACCAGAATAGGTTACACGAACTGAAAACTCGCAAAATATTTAATGAAATAGTAAATGAAAATTTTATATACAGCGTGGCGCAAAATTCGCGCATCATAGGAATTTTCAGTGTTGATTATATTATTTTTTTTCTTTTAGATAACAAAACGAAATCGATGAATCGGTACAGAATTTAAATTCTGTACCGATTCATCGATTTGTAGTACCTGATATTCCATGCATTAAAACCTAGCTCACCCTCTCGTCTATTGTTAATTCCGCAGCCATCCCCTACTTAAAAGAAAAAATATATTATAGTGAACACTGAAAATTCCTATGATGCGCGACTTTTGCGCCACCCTGTATATATATTTTATATACCTTAATATATCTTATATATAAAACTTTAAAAAGTCATTCAATGATTTCTGTACAAACTATCAGTTAATTGTAAATCAATTATGTGTTACGACTTACCAGAAAAGAATTATACCGTACAAGTATGGAATTTTTCTTTGGATAACCACCAGTTGTTGCCTGCTTAACTCTGATAGAAATCACTACACGCGAGGAAGCTCTGGAGCCGCACAAACAATTTCAAGGGGTTGCCTGTGGCCTCAGGGCACCGCACTGGTCCAATATTTTCTTGTCATTGTTGCCGCGAGCTACTCGTCCCCTTCATAGTTAACAGGTAACCACCGTTATTTTTCACACCTTTTATGTTACGAATATGTATCCTATATTCAAAGTGTGTAAAGTGGGTCCAATCTAAATTTATTCCCATAGAAATGCATATAAAAAAAAAATGCGGGCTCTTATGACTATGGTGCCACATTTTAAAAAATAAAGAGCGATATCAATGCATATTATAAAACATTTTATGGAAATCTGGCAACGTTTGGACGAAATGAAGTTAATTTTTCCCGTAGAAATACACTATTGAAGAAAGAAACTTTCACTGACTAATCTTTTTGGCATATAGGCTATATACCGGGTGATTACAAATGATTTTCCCGATTTTAAACATTTATTATGAAAAAACTAACAAAGCTACAGCGAAAAGCAAGATAAGCAAATAAAGAAACACTCAAAAAGTTTTATTTACAAGCTATTCGAGTTCAATATGAGTTCCTTTTATGGCTCCTTTTGAGGTTATAACATTCCTGAATGAACAATTGCCTCATCGTTGGATAGGGTGTGGGTGGGGCCCATTCTTTGGCCGGCTCGTTCGCCCGATCTAGCCCCCCATGACTTCTTCCTCTGGGGCTATGTCAAAAATGAAGTTTTTGTCCCACTAATGGCGACAACTTTGGAATATTTGAAGGAAAGGATACGTGAGGCTGTTATAAAAGTTCAGTATGATATGCTACAAAATGTATGGAGGGAAAAAGAATACCACTTTGATGTCTGCAGAGCCACAAAAAGAGCTCATATTGACCTTCAATAGCTTGTAAATAAAACTTTTTGAGTTGTTCTTTATTTGTGTGTCTTGCTTTTCGCTGTAGCTTTGTTAGTTTTTCCATAAATAATGTTTAAAATCGGGAAGATCATTTGTAATCACCCGGTATATTAGCAACTTCAAAACAATAAAAATATTATTTAAAATTTTAATTTTTTTCTCTCTCTAATACCATAAAACTTGTCGGGTTTAGAGAACAATAATGACATTAGAATCGAAAGAAAGTACAACGCGAGAAATTATAAAAAAATGAGTTAGTTTCGCCTCAAAAGATTTTCTTTGAAACGAATACTGACATAAAAAAATGTAGTTAACGATAATATCTTAATTCATTGTTTGTTTTTATATGTTCATTGTTCATTTCCTTTCCTACTTATCATATATACGCAGGGGCATGTTAAGGGCAAGGCACTTAGGGCACGTGCCCAGGGCCCCGCGCTTTAATGGGCCCCCGCACTCAGAGGAGAGTGTGCTTATTTATAAAATTAGATCAGATTTTGTGTCACTAGATATAGGTTTTTGGAAAGTGGAAACACATCAAGAAAAACTGAAAATGGTTGGAAAATAACATTGTTATTGCACTTTTATTTTTACATATAGGTAATAGCTGATCCTGCTGATGAATTGCTGTTTTTACACTTTACACTGATTTCTTCTATGTTTTTTATTTTCCTTACTTAATTATCCTTTCAAGTTTCAACACTATTTCTTACGTACAACGTACAGTATTATCAAAGGTGGGCAGTTGCGCCGCACATTTTTACAGAGAGTTGCGGAATTGTTTGCGGCGCAACTTATATATGCAGTTTCAAGATTAGCGCGCAACGCGCAACATTTAATATTATCTCTGTAAAAATAACCCAAGCGAATGTAACTTAAATATTTTATCTGGCAACACTGCACTTCAATTGTTTACATTCAGTCACATTCTCAATGCGCCAGTATCACTGTCTGACTTTCTGTTGTTTTCGTTTCTTTTTACTTTTTAGTACTAGTACTAGTATTATGGATCGTTTTGTGGTGTCTGTGGCCGACAGCACTGATTCTGCCGACCAGGACATGGACAGAGGTTGAAGTGACTGAGAATGTTGACAGCCGTTCCCCTGAGAGGTTTCCCTGAGAGGTTTCCGCTTCAGGATCGGGGGCCCCTACCGTTAACCCCTGGCCTTACTTGGCCGACTTTTTTGAGTTCAAGGGTCAGGCCCAGGCACAGGGCCACACGGACAACTTCCTGTACGAGTGTGTCCGCTTCAGGCCCAATAAGAAGGTCTTCTCAGCCAACAAGAAGTCAAGATACAGCCTCCGGAAGCATATGGAGAGTAAGCACGGCTACTTCCTTCAGAAGTTTTTGGACTGCTGTATGGACGGGACAAAAGAAGCCAAGAAACGCCATGCATCCTTGCACGAAGCTACCACTTAGCTACTGCCTTCAACGAAGCTGCCTCTTAGCTACTGCCTTCAACCCGCAGTTTAAGCTGTCAAGATGGCCAGAGCTGGTGCCAGGAAGAGACCCGGAGGAGTTGAGGAGGACGGTCACCAGCAAAGTTGTGTCGTTGGTGGACAGGGCCAGGAAGGATGAAGAGTTCAGCAGCAGCAGCAGTGATGCGGAAGCGGCAGACAAAGGGGACTTCCTCGAGCAGCTGTACGACACAGGAGTAATCAGCAAACAGAAGGAGAGCACAATGCTGGTGAACAGTTTCCTGGACCAGAGGCCGGAGAAAAATATCGCGAGGAACGTGTTCATTTGCAAGGAACTGACAGACCTCTTTGTGCAGTATAACACCCATTCCCTCAAGTGCGGCTGTAGAACGTCTGTTCTCTTTGGGGAAGGATGTTCTGAAGCCAAAACGGGCTGGACTCTCCGATCCACACTTTGAAATGCTGGTGTTCATGAAGGGGAACCTGGCTCTTATGTAGTGATTTTTTTTGCATTTATTATATATTGTAATAAAATATTGATATTATCTTTTTCTGTATCAGATATATTTTGTTTAACTTGTAAAAAGGCTTTTCATTTTAATATTATTTTATTTATTTTTCAAAAGTTGCGCGTTGCGGTTGCGCTTGCGGCGCAACTTTTTGAAAAGGGTTGCGCTTGCGCGTGCGGCGCAACTATTTCAGCAGAGTTGCGGTTGCGGTTGCGGCGCTACAAAAATCGTTGCGCGTGCCCACCACTGAGTATTATTGCCTTTTGTATATTTACATTGGCGCATAATTTTCCTAACAAGTTAACTTCCATTTAGCAACTCAGAGTCTCGCCGTAGCGCCAAAGAGAGGTAGGCCTAAAGATGCCGAATGCTTCCAGCGTTGTTTTTATTTGCCGCTGTAAGGTTAAGTACGTCGTACGTATAGTGTTTTTGTATGTGTGTGTGTTTTTCTATTGAATGACAACATAAAAAGCTTAATACACATGGTACATCTACATACGCTGGGAGCTTTTAAGATGGCAAGATCGCCTTTCGTCTTTGTTTTGCTGATATGTTTGTTAAAAAAAAAAAAGGTGATTTTTTTTTACTTAATTGTAAGTGTTACAATTTTCGGGACATTATTGTCGTCAAACTGTCAAATGTAAAATTATTTTGCAATAAATCGCTAATTATTTCAATTATTTGGTACAAGAAATCTTGCAATTATTCATATTACCAACTATTTCTTATATTCTGCCATGTTATTGTAACTAAAATATATATACTATTAGTATAATTTTTACAATTTTTTTAACATATTTTTCATATTGTCGACCTTATTTTTTGTAGGGAGGAGATATTTAAAACAGATGAGTCCACCACACTGTATGCCATGATTAACTCTGTAAACTGTAGTATGCATTTATATTTATATATATTGTTATGGTTTACATGTGCGTTCATGGAACCAATGGGCCCCGCGGCAGGTAACACGCCCCTGTATGTACGAGGAGTACCAAAAAGTTTCCGAAAACATTAAAAAAAATAAACTACCGGTTTATTGGCGTTTGTGAGGTTGTGTTGAAATCAAAATGAGTCATGAGGCCTTTTGTTACTCACAATCTTCTTGCTGAAACTATACATAGACTATTTCACAAGTCTTGAAACTTATTTTTTTATCACTACCTTTTAGCGTAACAGGTGAACTCAGTTAGCTAATTATTTTCTACTTGAAATTTTATCTTAAAACTATAATAACCTTACGCTCATTTACATTGCAGGTACTTTTGAAGTCGTATTTTTATACTATCTGCTTTTGTTTACACACACACGAGTGATAAAGTTTTTAGGCAATCAACTGAACATCCTTTTCTGAATGATCACTTTGATACCCCCAATCATTATTGCCTTGATATGGTATCATTAGCAACAGATGACGTTTGATCGCGGTCAAAGCAATTACGATTCAGGTATCAATGACGAACAGATAACGACTTTATAAGGACGAAAATGTGTAATATTTTTGTTATAAAAAAGTTGTAAAAATTAAATAAAAACTTTCGAAGTAGTTATGATGGATTGAATTACGGTCAGTGATTGTTTCAAATCTATATAAAAAAAATTATTAATGAAATCGGTCAACTTTCATTAAACACAAATTTGGGTTTTGGGGTGAATTCGTAATTGTGGAAGACGCATTTGAGTGGATTTGTTTTTTTATTAAAATAGATATAAAATTAAGGAAATAAAGTCTCCTAAATTAATAATTAAACAGATATTAATAACACTTAAAAATCAAACTCTTTTTTTTTAAAAGTAAATACATAATAATTGATTGTAAATGCTTGGCACATTTGCTCTCGATATAGCCAAACTTACTGTTATTGATGTTCATCTGTTTTTGAAATAAATAAAATTATACTCAAACAAAAAGTATGATAAAAAGATTATTTATTTCTATGAAATATGATACAAAATTCTCATTTTTTCTTCGAAGTCGGAAGAAAATGGCATTAAATTTTCTCTCGTATTTGATGCTAGCTAATACAGTAATATGCAAAATCGAATATACAAAAAAACGTCCTTATAAGCATTATCAGAATGTCAAAGTAGACATTTCGACTGTTATCAGATCTGTTTCTATTACTAATGAAACAACCCTAATTTCAAATACGAGAAAATAAGAAAAAGAGCCAAAATAACGAGAGAGAAAAATACGATCCCTCAAAGTCAAATTCAAATGAATTAATTTCCCCTGTAATTATAGAAACAGCAATCTCTAACACAGATCTATCGTGGATGCAAAAGAAAATGGGAAAAACATATGGGTAACGAAACTAAATTACAGTGTGGAAACCCAAAATGAATAAACATCAATAAAAAAAATCTTTGCTACTAATCTCTCTATCTCTCTCTATCTCTCTCTCTCTCTCCATATATATATAAGTGGTGTCTGAGAAATGTCTGAAATGAAATGACGACATTTAATAGCCAGAGTCATCAAGTAATATTAATCACATATTAGTTTATCTTTAACCATACCTATAGCGGTGCTATTTACTCAATTATTTACGTTTATTATTTTAATAATTACCCCAAATTATATAAATTATTTTAAATTAACAAAGAGCTATAAAGCAAGTATTTAAGGTAACATCACACACACACAAACACACACACACACCACACACATATATATATATATATATAATATATATATGCTGCAAACCCACAAGGAAAAAAGAAAAACGATTCCAAGGCCTTTCGTGTATT
This sequence comes from Bathynomus jamesi, assembly GCA_023014485.1. Lineage (NCBI taxonomy): Eukaryota > Metazoa > Arthropoda > Malacostraca > Isopoda > Cirolanidae > Bathynomus > Bathynomus jamesi. The sequence continues at coordinate 245,301 of JAJOZX010005948.1, forward strand.
CAGAGCTACACCTCGTCAGGGAATGACGTAATTCCCTGACGAGGTGTAGCTCTGAATACACGAAAGACTTGGAATCGTTTTCTTTTTCCTTGTGGATTTGCAGCATTCATTCATTTCACGTGTTTAATTGTGAAATTCATCCCATATATATATATATATATATATATTACACACACACACACAAAGCAGTAAGTATGAAATAAATGCTGCCTGAAGTAGTAACAGTTACTGTCACAGATACGGTTAAAGATAAGATAGGCAAGGTCTTAAATACATTCATAATAATTAATTAAAGTTATTTATATATATATATATGAATAGAAACGACATAAGTGTTAAGGAACGTTTCTGCACACGAGGAGGAGAGACAACGAACAATGAAAAATGAGGCGAACCGCCCGGGAATCGAACCCAGGGCCTTCCAATTGCCGGTCGGACGCTCTACCATTATGCTACGGACCCCACTCAATCCGTAGCATAATGGTAGAGCGTCCGACCGGCAATTGGAAGGCCCTGGGTTCGATTCCCGGGCGGTTCGCCTCATTTTTCATTGTTCGTTGTCTCTCCTCCTCGTGTGCAGAAACGTTCCTTAACACTTATGTCGTTTCTATTCATTTATATACTGCGCGGTCATTGCAGTTATATGCATATATATATATATATATATATATATATATATATATATTATATATATAAAATTAACATAATCTTGATAATTTATGCTTAAGTCAATTTGTCTAAGAGATATAAAATTTTATTTATTTCAAACCTTTATTGAACACCCTGTTCATTTGAAAAGCTATATTATTAGATTTAATAATAAATAAAAGCGTTTAGCAATGTTTCGTTATATTAACTATGTAATTATTTATCGTGGAAAAGTTATAATGATTTTACCGAACCAAATAAGATGTAATTATTATGTCTTAACTGTATCTCTGAAGCCAAGTTTGAGGACAGCACATTTGAACTTTCTATCCGGTTTTATCCTGTTTAATGCTGAAGTACACTTTGCAATGAAACGGGTTTTTACCGTACATCCGTGGTTCTTAGCTCCTGGGTCGCGACCCAAAATTGGGTTGCCAAGCCATTCTGATTGGGTCATTAAACTGTCATTTATCATTTATTTGTTATCCTTAATCATTTTATCATTAATTATTTATTTTATTATCTATTACGAGTGAACTATTTGAAGGCATGGGTCGCCGAGCTAGTGTCGCGACCAGAATTTGGGTCGCAGACTAAAAAGGTTAAAAACTACTGCCGTACATTCATGAATATTCGCTGGGAAAAGTATAGAATGAATTCTTCAATAAATTTTGTTAAAAAAAACAATGTTTTTCTCTATGGAATATTGGGAATAATTCTCTTACTGATGCAATACTGATTTTTAACTTCCAGGTATGAAATGTGGCTCCAAAGCCCATTCATTGTATGTGATGAAGTTAAGGAGGGCAAAAATACGTATATTGCTTTCATGATCTTTTAGATCTGTTCTTATCATCACGGTCCCAATTTCATTGTATTTCTTTATTAAATTTTCATTACATGCTTCAGAAACCTTTCCTCACTAATTTTCCTTTGACAGTATATAATCTCCTTCGTATAACATTATATATATATATATATATATATATATATATATATATATATATATATATGTGTGTGTGTGTGTGTGTGTGTGTGTGTGTGTGTGTGTTTCATATCTGGAAGTAAAAAAAACCGGTATTATTCAAAGTTCACCAGTAAGAAATTCTCCCCAATATTCTATACTGTATAAAGTCAAACGTTGGTTTTCACCAACATTTAAGGATTTCCTTTCATACATTTACAAAAGAATAGTAATAAATTTATGGTAAAAACCGTGTGATCGCAATGCGTGCTTCAGCAAGCATTCAAAAGCATAAAACCTTATTTTTCAAGTACACATTCCAAAGACGAATTAAGCACATAAAAGCTAATTACATCCGATTTGCAATGTTTTCTCAATAAAATACACAGTTTGGATCTCATTTCTAAAAAGAATCGCTTATTATCGATAAAATTACTTTACTGAATCTCTATCGTTATACAGTATGTAGGATAAAATGCCAAGTTGCCTTGGCATATATATATATATATATATATATATATATATATATATAATATATATGTACCATTCTGAGTTTGTGTATATATGTATATATGTACTTCTGAATACATGAAAGGCCTTGGAATCATTTTTCTTTTCCCTTGTGGGTTTACATATATATACTATATTATATATATATATATGTTAAACACAGACCGTGCATGGCACAAGGAACTCTTCTGGGAAAATTAAATCCACTATGTATATGTAATCAATGCATAAGACAATCGTAAGCACAGCTTAAGGGGAAGATAAAAGTTTCATATTTTTACACAGAACACCATTCTGACTATACGCCCATTTCAGGATATGAGCCGCTCATAGCAGCATTGCCAAGTAAGTAGGGGGGTCAATGTACTGACGAAGCTTCCATATATATAATATATATATACGCACTTCGTTATTAATCTCTTAATTAACTCTTGTATTAATGCAGAAGCTTGTTTACAGCGAGGTTATTAACTGGAAAGGTCGTCACACCTCTTCGTTCTAACGTTCTATATGCAGGTTAATTAACCGAGGTGATTAACTATAGAAGCGCGTACAAGCAGATGACAACCTCCGCTCCTTTATACCTACATGCAAATATATGAGCGATTTGCATAGGAAAAACATTCTTTCTTCGGGGCAAAATTCACCTTTCAAATCAAAGACAAATGAAGAGCGAACTGAATTCTTGAAGGGAAGTAAAATTTGAAGCAAGGGTAAATTTATACACCGAGGAGGAATTTTATTCCGCTTGCAGAGAGGTTGTGGAGGGGGTGTGGGGGTGGGGGGTTCATGTCACCTGGTCGCGTCGCGGTCGTCTCCTTACGGACGAACGGGTACAGCGAGGGAGTAACTGCCGGGGGTTATAAAGGGCGAATCGCACTCCAAAAGGAATTAAATCCTACTCACAAACGCGTTAAATCCTCTTTAAATAGCAAGAAGGATTCTCTTTATGATCACGTTTAAAAATATCTTTATTCTTTTTGTTATTTCCTTCCTAATTCATTTCTGTCCCAGATTATGAGAGACTCGTTTCGAAATTTTTATTCGTTCATTTATGCTTTGTTCTTTCGCTCTTTGACTTTTGATGTCGTTTCGTGTTCGTCTTCATAGAATTATTAACGGTTATTTTGGCGCCTTTCGGATTTAGCAGCATCGTGTAAGAAGGAAATGCTTTCTGCTTTTTTTTTTCTCCTCTCATGTTATACAACACGATTTATTGATACATATCTGTTTATATATATACACAGGGATGTAGACATGGGGGCTACGGGGGCTTCAGCCCACCCCGCCCCGAAATAAAGTCATAGGTTTGATATTTCTATGCTTTTCCTGAAATTATAAATAAATTATAAGTAAGTACGCCATGCCAAGTATCTTCAGCACATGTTTAATTATTGTAATTCATTTATAAATGTGTTTTTACTCATATATATATATATATATATATATATATATATATATATATATATATATATATATTCCCTGACGAGGTGCACTGTTGAATACACAAAAGATATTTGAATCGTTTTTTATTATATATATATATATATATATAATATTATATATATATATATATATATTATATATATATATATATATATTATTCTTTGTACGTTATTAAAAAATATCTAATTCGGGTGAACAAATTGGAGTAGAGATGATTCATCTGAAAACTACTGAATAGAGACGAGCGTAAGCAAAAAGCCGCCCATATCTTTATTTCCTTGGAAAAAATAAATATAAAAGGCATCCACATAAAGGGGTATTGCATCCCCCCCCCCTTCCCCTCACTTTATTAAAACTTATTACGGTTAAACTTTGAAAAAAGATCATTCAATATTCTGACTCAAATCTCTGAGGTGTGGATTGAGCGCGTCTAAAAAGAATTTTAAAGCAAATGAATTTCCTTTACGCGTTCGTGGCCAAATGAAGGAGTTCAGATGCTGGTCCAAAATGCAAACACGCTTAATTAACAAAGCGTTCCCATTATTCCTGCCGCTAAACTAATAAATAAATATATACACCTTACCTTACAACCTTACAAAGGTTTCGCGCGATTATTTCTCATTTCGCGAAGGTCAAGTTTGTCGCCCCTCCTCTCGAGTTGGCCTGGTAGAGTAGTGAGTTGGATTCTTGCGCTCTCCACCTCACATAGCCAGGTACGCCCGGCTCATCGGGGATTGTTCTGAGCCAGGCATCTAGTCTTCTTTTGAAGATTTCCACTACAACTCCTTCGTGTTTCTTAGGTCTTTGGGCAACTGATTAAACAGTTTTGGTCCTCTCACTACAAAACTATTTTCTTTCAGGGTTAAGGATGTTCCCTGTCTCGCCTTCAATTTGGGAATACGACACAGTCTACCGCTTCTACTTTCCACCGTTGTTTGGGGAGTTATAGGATTCAGAGTAAGATTAGGGACTAATTTCTCCATTATTTTCCAAGTGTAAATAATGGTGTATCTCTCTCTTCTCCTTTCCAGTGAATAAGGTCTAGTTCTCGTAACCTTTCCCAGTAATTTAGTTCTTTGCACCCATTGATCTTGGCTGTGAAGCTTCTTTGGATCCCCTCCAGCTGTCTAATGTCTTTTTTTATATGGGATGTTAGGACCGAGCAGTATTCCAATTTGGGTATTATCAGGGTTTTCAGTAGAGGAATCATTCCATTCCTATCCCTTCGTTTAAAGGTTCTCAATTTCTGACCCGTTATTCTCTTTGCTCTGTTTACTGCTATCTTATTTTGTGTTTCAAATTTCGCATCATCTGTCATTACAACCCCTAAATCTTTTGCTCTGGAATTTCTCTGAATTTCGCGTGCATTTGGGGTATAATATCCCATGGATTTTAGGTCTTCTCTTTTTCCGTACCGTAATAGCTGAAATTTCTCGGTGTTAAACTTCATATTGTTGTCTTCCGTCCACTTGTAGATTCTGTTTATGTCGGTTTGTAGAGATCCTATGTCTTCTGGGTTTCTTATTTTTCTACTGATCTTTGTGTCATCCGCAAAGGATGTTACTGTGCGTCTCTGGTAACGTCCTCATCTATGTCAGTTAGCATGATTATGAAGAGTAGTGGAACTAATACTGTTCCTTGTGGTACTGAGTTGAGGACCTCTGATTCTGATGAAGATGCTCCTTGTACTGTAACGACTTGCCGCCGCTCACTAAGAAAATTATATATTCATTTCCCTACTTTTCCTGTTATTCCCATATACTTCAGTTTATGTATTATGATTCCATGGTCACACTTGTCGAACGCTTTAGCAAAGTCTGTGTATAGTACATTATAGTTTTTATTACTTTCAAGTAAATCAATAATGTTGTTGTAGTGTTCCATTAGTTGTGATAGGCATGATCTGCCTGACCAAAACCCGTGTTGGTTATCATTGAATTTTTTCTGAATTTCCAAAAAGTCAGATTTTCTGTCTAACTATTCTTTCAAATATTTTAGTGAGATGGGATGTAAGCGATACTGGCCTATAGTTTTTGGCCTCGACTCGATCTCCTCCTTTATATATTGGGACTATGTTCGCGCTCTTCAGGATGCCCGGTATTTCTCCCGTGTCTAGTGATCGTCTCCATATCCAGTATAGGGGCTCAGCGATTGCATTCTTGCAGTTTTTGATCAGTGTGGCATTCCTTTTATCCGGTCCTGCCGCTGAGTGTGTTTTTAGTTTCCCTATGGCTTGTGTAATATCATCCGTCGTAAAGTCGAAATCCGTTATACTTTCCCCTTGTGGTTCTTCTTCAAAGAACGCGTTTCTATCGCATATCAATTTGTCAGTTTTTGGGATACTGAAAGATGATTCGTACTGAGCGCTTAATATTTCAGATACTTCTGTTAGATCATCAGATAAATCAATGTTCTCATTTTTTAAATGTCCGACAGTCGCATGGTTTTTCGACTTTCTTTTTGCGAAATTATAGAAGCACTTTGAGTTAGCCTTTATCGCTTCTATATCATCTTTTTTGTATGCGTCTCGATTAGTTCCTGTATGACGACATCGATACTTTGTAGCTTATCATTTAATATTTTTCTGATGTTGTTATCTTTACAATTACTTAATTTTGCAGTCATTCTTTTTCTCTTTCGGAACAATGCCCTCTTTTGTCTTTCGAACCTGCTTCTCTTTCCTCTTTGTTGTATCTTTGGGACATGTTTTTCCACAACTTCTAACGTCGTCTCCTCTAACGTCATTAGCATCTCCTCCGTTGTCTTGGCCTCGAAAATGGTTTTCCAATCTATTACTTCCATGCTGGATGTCACATCTTCCCAGTTTATAGCTTTGGAGTGAAAATTAAAAATTTCGAATTTGCTTCTTTCTGTTGTGCGTGCTCTTTCCTTTCCTGTTGCCTTTATATTAGTTGTTATTTCAATGATGTTGTGGTCCGATATCATAGTTGGGGATATTTCTACATTATCAATTGGATTACTGTTGTTTGTGAATACCAAATCTAGGCAGTTGTTTTTTATTGTGTTTTCTGTTATTTCTTGCGTTCACATAAATTCATCAGCTAAAGCTAGTAGCATTTTTACCTGCTCCTGGTCTTCTCGTGTGGCCCCCTTGTCCTGGTGCATACATATATTTTTTCCTATCCTTTTATATTTCATGAATGGGAAATTAAAATCACCACAGAGAAAAATATTTGGGGTTGGAGAGTGTAGATCTTTTACCAAGTTTCTTACCTCTGTAATGGAATCTGAAAATTTTGAGGTTGGCGTGTTTGGGGGTCTGTACATTACAATTAGTACCATATTTAATTTTTCAATTTTTGCTGCTACACATTCTACGTAGTTGTTTGAGGTACTTATAGCCATTTCTGCTATGTGCCTTTCGCGTGTGTAAATAGCACAACCTCCTTTACGTCTCACTGTTCTGTCGGCTCGGAGGATGTTATAGTTGTCAATTTGTATTTCTTTTTTGTCAATACAGGACTCACAATTTTCACAGTTCGCCTGGCAGTCCTTTAGATGAGTTTCTGTGAGGCATGCAAAGTCTGCTCCGGCTTCTTGCATGAGTCCTTTCAGGTATAAAACTTTGTTCGAGTAATGGTTTGATTTAAGGCCCTGTATGTTGGCTAGGATTATTTTTAATTTTTCTTTCTTTTTCGCATATAGGTGGTTCCGATTTGTTTTCCAATAGGGGTGCCGGTTTCGTTGCCTTGTGGTCCTCCGAGAATTTACCTCTTTTTATCTTTGTCGGTACCTGTTGTCCCGATAACGCATGAAGTGCCTTTGTTCTCTCTCTCTCTCTCTCTCTCTCTCTCTCTCTATATATATATATATATATTGCTTATTCGAACAAGTGGATTTAATTTTCCCAGAAGAGTTCCTTGTTCCATGCACGGTCTGTGTGTAACATATGTGTGTGTGTGTGATATATATATATATTTTGTATATATCCTTAAACTATTAAAAAAACACCTACAATGGGGGAGAGGGGTATGCAACAAGGGGGTGGGGGTTAGCCCCAAGTTGCATAAAGGGGGGTGAGTGGGTTTTGGGGAGAGAGGGAGAATGACCTCCCCCCCCAAAGGGGTAACCCTAACGTGCCCTCGCCGTAGGCGAGTTTGAAAAGCACAAGCCCCGCCCGTAGGGCAGGGAGCCGAAGGCTCTGCTTGTATACACACACACACAAGAATTAATTTATGCATTCATAGTTTAAGTGCAAGTATGAAGACTTAAACATCTTTTCACATAGAACATCATTCCGCCCATTTCAGGATACGAGCAGCTCGCAGAAGCATTGCCAAGTAAATAGGGGGGTCAAAGTACTGAAGAGGCTACCGTACGTGGTTCATCACCAGTGAAAGCAACAATGTTTGTGTTAGTTTAGTCCAAAGAACATCCATATCCGTATTCAATTTATTGCAATTTTCGTTACTTTGTATTGTACACCCCCCCAATTAATAGCAGTCTTGGTGCATTATTGTTCAGGAGCAAGATGCACCAGAAGTTTGTCTCATATATATATATTACTTTATGACGTTACAATTCCGTCATTAGTTAAGTTTCGGCCAAGGTCCGTCGCTCACTGGGGTAAAAACACCGTTTCTCTATAAGCGAATTGAAGACAATAAGGTTGGGGTTCGAGCACCGATGATGCTGGTAATAATAATAATACCGGAGTCAGGGCAATGAGTCAGATTAGTTGGCTTGAGCACTGTGCCAGTTTCTGGCCCCGTTAAATAATGATTATCCGTCAATTTTAAGAGCGGTAGAATGCGTCAAACGTCATAATAATTATACTAACGCTATTTTTTATTTGTAATATATATGTACAGAGTGAGTCAAAAGTAGCGCCCGATTTCTGTTTTTTCGGCTGTCAGATTCTTTCTGGGAAGTCATGAAAATTGCGAGTAAAACAGCTTGGTACAGTTCCGTAATAATTTTCCCCCGAATAAATGGTTAGATAAACATGTCATTCATTTATTTCTACCTTCTTGTACACTAATACAAATGGCAAACAAACAATCAACTGTCGGAAATCGGGCGCTACTTTTGACTCACCCTGTATATATTTGTATTTATGTGGAGAAGATGGAGTGATGAAAGATACGTACATCAAAGAATGGAGAGGTATGAGAGGAAGACCGCGTAAAAGGTGAAATGATGGCGTAAAAGTTATTTCTAAACGAGGTATAGAATGAGAAGGAGTGATAAGAAAAGAGAGAGAGAGAGAGAGAGAGAGAGAGAGAGAGAGAGAGAGAGAGAGAGAGAGAGAGAGAGAGAGAGAGAGAGATGTGTGGAGAGGATGAGTGTATGGTGGTGTATGAATACTTAATGACGCGCGTTGGGAAGATGTTGACTCCTTGTTTGAAGGTGAAAGCTGGTGATAAGAAGAGAGAGAGAGAAAGAGAAAGATGTGTGGAGAGGATGAGTGTATGGTGGTGTATGAATATTTAATGTTGACTCCTTGTTTGAAGGTGAAAGCTGGATAAAGGAGTCGGGCTGCATGTTGCCTGGTAATTTTAAGTTTCTTTTACCATTTGAAGTCTATTATAAAAATGTATAAAAATTTTGCAATCGTATCTATTACATAATTATAATTATCTCTAATTAGTAGATGTCGGCCTGTAAAGAGGGCACGCTTGCTCAAGCAGTTTACAACTGCATATAGCAGTGGTTCCCAATCCTTTTTTTTACTGAGACCCTAAATTGGCCATCAACAGAATCTCCCGACCCTCAGGCTTATGATAAAATTTAAATATGTATATAAATACAAATTGAATTAAGAAATAATGAATATAGTGACCCTTCGCGACCCTACCTGAGGACCCCCTTGACCCGAGGTTGGGAACCACTGGTATATATGAAAACTGTATATATTTGTAAATAAATAAATAAAATCGAAATCGGAGAACCAAAAGAAGGCCTAATCCGAGTATCGGCAAATAAGGATTGGTTAATATTATGAAATTACCTTTACAAATTCAACTGAAATTGAATAGAATTTGTAAAGATAATTTATGGACACCCTGTATATATATATTATATATATAGAGAGAGAGAGAGAGATTTCTCCATGCCTATAGACAGGAAGCTTCCATACATCGGCTTGTTCATGACTAGATTCTTAGTGTGAATATATATAATATATATATAATATATATATATATATATAATATATATATACTAGTACAGTTCCCGCCGCTTCGCTGACGGTTAGACAGGCTAAACTACAAAAAAAGAACCCAGCCGTGAAAATTTTGAGCTTCACATTGTGTCAACATTTCTGAATCTGGTATCTCCCAAAACCTCATCACCCCCATTCATACAACTTGGGGCTAACCCCCCCAATTACCCCCACCCTCCCCATTACCCCACCCATCCCCATTACCCCCACCCTTCCCTCATTGCTAAACTACAGAAAGAACAGTCATGAAAATCTTGAGCTTCACATTGCCGCCCGTAATACAATTTCTGAATTTTTTTCTCACAATTTTTCTCACAATTTCTGAAAGTGTGACGGACAGACGGACAGCTCTCTTATTATAATATATACCGTGTGTATATAATATAATATATATATATATATATATATATGATATATACACTCCGTGATTGATAGGGGTCAGTGACTCTGGGAGGACGAGCGCCCGAAAAACACCCCCCCCCATAAAAGAGAGAGAGAACCGAAAACAAGGTATCCAAGGCTTAACGATGCCATTTTTTTTATTTTGAAAGGATCGTTTAGTGTGTAAGAGGCACGTATGTGTAGTGAGGAATAGAGGGAGAAGTGTATGTTTGAAAGCATGCTGGATTGCTCACAGGGTAGACGAGACACGGAAAAATATCAGCTAAAGGGGACAGTGGCAGAAGAAACGGGAGTTCCAGCACTCCCTGACTCCTACCTAACGTCCATCCTAGAGTACTTCCCTGGTCGATTGGTGTTTACAATTTCTTCCTATAACAGGATATAATATATATATGTGGATAGATGGTGTAGTGGTTAGCGTCGCTGTCCGAATCCATCGGCCCCGGGATCGAGACCCGGTGACGGCAGCCGGCGCGCAGCAAAACCCAGCTGTTCATCCTTCCACACAAAGAAAGTGGTTGGTAGATAAATGGGTACCCTGGGTGGCCTAGTGGTTAAGACGCTGGGCTGGTGGTGGTTCGGATTCCACGTTAAACTGTAGGTCTAAGGTGAAGTGAAAAGCTTGACCTTCGTCAAAATGAACAATTCGGGCGGAAGCTAACAAAAGGTTATGGGATGAATTAAACACATGAAATATGGGTTTGCATCATATATATTTATATATATATATATATATATTATATATATATATATATATATAATATTATTAGGGACCGACCGAAAGTGCTTCGGCACTTTCAGAACCGAAACCGAAAGTTGGCTCGACTTTCGGAAACCGAACCCGAACCCGAAACGGAAAGTAGAGTATTTTATATGAAAGTATTGTAATATAAAATGGACTACTAATCCTTTATATGTAATGTAATTTAATCGCTTTATTATTCCTTTTCACGCAAAACGTGGAGCAAATAATTAAAGAAAACTAAAAAAAAAACATTCCAAAAAATATTAATGTTCATTAATGGAAATTAATAAGAAAATTAAGACATTTCGATTCATTCATTATTCAAAGTTCAAATATTTCGAGTTTTTTGAAAGGAGGATGACATCTTCAGCGTTTACTGGGGTCAAATTCGCTCGTTTGGTGTTGATGACATTACCCGCAGTAGAAAAGAGTCGCTCCGATTCCACTGAACCCGAAGAAGGGCAGTTCGGTCAAGTTTATTTTCGGTTTCGGGACCGAAACCAAAACCGAACTTCGGTCGGTCCCTAATATATATATATATATATATATATATATATATATATATATATATATATATATTAGGGTGATGCAAAATAACTTATCATTTCAAAACTTGAAGACACCCTCTAATTTTATTTAATTTAGTGTAAAAACTGAACATGCAAAATTTCAGCACAATTGAAGACATTTTAGAGGTTTGCTACCATCCATTGAACATTTTGTATATTGTTATTTTTCAGTTTGTATTTATTGTACATTTATTTATTTTGCAGATTTCATCAAAAATGGTAGTCAGCAACATATAGCAGTCATAACAGACTCTGAACCTCTTTCCGTAAACCTTCTCATCCCTTTCATTGCTATAGACGCCGTGGCCGAACATTCTAGAATCATTTCTTTGCTGTGACGTCACTGTGGCGGCCGCGTCAGTGTAAGTGCGGTGTCACTGACTCAGTATCTTTGCTGCCTTCGCTGAGAGTGGTTGTATAGCAGTTGCTGAGTTGCACTCATGGAGCGGCATACGCGTCACAAAACAGTTGTTTGGCTCATAGGACATCCTATAGAGTCCTTCAAAGAAACCCAGCTTCCATCTAAAAGGGAAACATTAGCATTGTTTATGAACTACAAGATCAATAAAAAGCAACAGGTGAAAACAGCGGCTTTGTTGACTGCTAGAGATGTTATGGATGTGTGGGAAAAGGCACGCATCCCAACAGTGTTGAAATGTCATGTCGTGGAGAGAGTAAAGAAACTTTTCAACGAGTGGGAGAAACTAAAGAAGAACAGAAATAATAAGAAGAAGCAATCACCTGCACTACTTCAAAAACAAGAGCTGGCAAAATGACTTGCAAGATCTGTTTGACATTGCACATGCAAGTGCTCTTGACATGATAAAGATAGATGAAGATCGTGAGTTTTTGATGCTGCAACGACAAAAAGGAAGAAAAGGCAAAATGTCTGGAGTGGATAAAGTTTTTTCACAAATGGAAGAGATTGCTAGAAAAAGGAAACATTGCTTGAAAAGAAAAGAAAGAGGGAAACAGCCGTTTTCGAAGCAGCAGTGCTCTCAAGTTCAAGTCCTTCAAGTTTGAATGAAGATAGTTCAAAATCAGAAGAAGAATTTGTTGCTGACCCTCAGCAGCCATCAACTTCGAGACAAAGTAGATCAAAGTCTAAGAGTGCAAAGCTTATGGATTCTTCAATGCTTGTATCTCTTGATGCTGCAAAAGTAAGTGATAGAGCTGCTTCGGAAATCTTGATCCCAACAATCAATGCTCTTGGGCAAAACCCTGAAGAATACAGTGTTAGCTATTCATCGATACGGAGATCAAGACAAAGGAACCGCAAGACAATGGCAGAAAATTTGAAGCAGGATTTCGAAACAATTGCCCTCTCCAAATACATTGGGACGGCAAACTAATGGAAGATATTACTGGTCATGAAAATGTTGATCGACTGCGCAGTTCTAATTTCCGGCCAAGGAGTTGATCAGCTTCTTGGTATTCCCAAACTTGCCAGAGGAACTGGTCAAAACATTGCAGATGCTGTCCATCAGTTAGTATTGGAGTGGAATATATCTGACCAAGTGAAGGGCATGTGTTTTGACACCACTGCCTCCAACACAGGTTCTAAGAGTGGTGCTTGTATGTTACTAGAGCAAAGATTGGATAAAGATATGCTGTGGCTGGCTTGCCGACATCATATTTTCGAAATAGTGTTAGAAGCTGCAGTTTCTGTCTCCTTGCCATCTTCTAGTGGCCCTGACATACAACTGTTTAAGAGATTCAAAGCAAAGTGGGTGGAAATTAACAAGAACAATTACCAAACAGCAACAGATGACCCTAACATTGCAGAGAAAATCTCAGATGCTGAAGAACTCATTCAATTTGCTCAAGCTCAGCTTGATGAACAGCAGCCTCGTGATGACTACAAGGAATTGCTCGAGCTAACGCTCATTTTCATCGGTAGTGCCCCAAGTCAGGAATCAGCTTTAAAGCACCCGGAGCTTATCACAGAGCACGATGGATGGGCAAGCTAATTTACTGCATTAAAATTTGGATGTTTAAATCTCAGTTTAAACTAACTGAGAGAGAGGAAAAAGGACTGAGATGTTTGCTGCTTTTCAGCTGCGATATACATCAGATCGTGGTACCTGGCACCCATACCCTCATGCGCCCCCCGTTTCAGATTTGCATTTTGTGCAAAGTCTGCAGCTCTACAAGCAAAAGGATGACAAAATTGCAAGTGCTGCACTCAATAAGTTTTTGAGACATTTGTGGTACCTCTCTGAGGAGCTTGTGGCGCTTGCATTTTTTGATTCAGCTGTTTCGCATGAGACAAAAAACAAAATGAAGCATGCTCTGCAGAAACCAGTTGACTCAAAACCGAGCAAACGAGCATCAATAAATCCTGAATCAGCTGGGCAGAAACAACTGCAGGATTTCGTTACTGCGAACACAAAAAGATTCTTTGAAATCCTAGAGGTGCCTTGCACTTTTCTTGAAAAAGATGCTGAAGAATGGAATGATGATGAAAGTTATGCGAATGCAAGAGATATCGCATATGGACTCAAAGTGGTAAACGACATTGCGGAAAGAGTGTCGACTGATGGAGGAATACAACAAATGATAACCAATGATGAAGAGCAGAAACAATACCTTCTTCAAATTGTTAAAAGTTACAGGTCGTCACTCTCAAACAAAAACAAAAACATTACTCTTGCTTCACAAAAAAACGAAAATAAAACATACATAAGTGGTTATGATATGCCTACTGGGGAAACTTCCACATAAAAAAATTACGCGCTATACGCTGTACCTCAGAGGTGGTGCGGAAATCAGCGTGCCTATTATTTACTATTTTATGAGCTCACTACGTACTATAGTCTAGAATGTCATCGTTTTTTTCAAACTAGGTTAACTACATAGGTACATATCAAACCGCTCCGGCGAAAATTCAACAAAACAATATTTTTGAGCACAAACTGATATACATTTATTTTTAAAGCTTGGTAGCAACCTCTAATTTTCTCTTTTTCAACCCCAAATTTCGCATACAATACTTTCTTAGGAATATGAATAAAATAGGAGGGTGTCTCCCTGAAAATTGAAAAAAAAAAAATTTGACCCCTTTTTTGCATCACCCTAATATATATATATAAATGGATAAACGGAGAACATAATGTACATACATTTTTATTTAATTCTTTTCTTTTTCCAACGTCTCGAAAACCACCGTTTTCGACATCAGGAAATATACATACATACATACATACATTACCTTATTGCCTTATCTCATTTCCCAATGAACTGGGGTGCGAAGGCAGAAATACCTCGGATGCGAGAGAGAGAGAAGGTAATGAGTGAAAGAAAAGGTAACTACGAAAGCGCACACATCCATTCACGCAAATATCGTGGTGGACCAGCGCCCCTACCCACCTCCCCAGCATGGCTAAACTCCACACCCGTGACGCTTCATACGCAATGTGGTGGCGCCTCCTGGACCTGTCAAGCATAAAAAGAGACAGAGTCCCTACTTACTCCTGACAAATCTCTTCGATTCCAACCTGTAGACCCGCCCTGGTGGACACAAAGCGCACTCACAGGAGTAACTGCATGCTCATTACGAGTATGTACGAACTTGTAGTGTTTAATTCCGGGAATCGATTTCTCGGGATTTATCAGGAATCCCAGTTCCCGTTTCCAGGGAAATAAAAAAGTGCCTGCGAAATTCGGGAAATTAGAAACTTAAATATTTAAATGCAATTTCACTTCTTCTTTCCCTCCCTTTTTCCATTCTTACGGCTCAGTTGCCGTCTCTTCTGATAAAGCAAAACTCTTCGCTCAAACTTTCGCCTTCAACTCAACCTTGAACGATTTCGGTGCTGTTCCTCCATCTCCCCCTCCCCCCCCCTCTGACTTAATTATGTCTGAAATTAGAATCTCTTCCAAAGATTTTTTTTCTGCTTTATCTGGGATCATCTATAGGAAAGCGTACGGCTGGGTCCCTCCTGTTGTTTTTAAGAACTGTGCTTCTTTGCGGACACCCTGCCGAGGCAAATTTTCCCCTTTGTTTTCATCTGGTACTTTTCCTTCTTGCTGGAAGTTCGCTCTCATAAAGGCTGTCCCAAAGTTTTTTTTTTTAACGCGCAGTTCCACACAAAATGTGCAGTTCTAAAAAAAATTGTGCAGTTCTGTGCAAATGTATGCAATTTAAAGATGTATTTTGTATGAGTTACTAAATTACAAATAGAGCAGTTATCATAAATTAAAGTTAAATCAGCTCTTTCCGGTTAATATGTAGACTATTATTCCAGCAATAACGTATCATATAGTCGCCGCCGTGCAGATGAAAAGAATCTCACAGACATATTTCCACTTGCTGTAAAGGTTAATTGAAGGTATGTTAACCCATAAAGTACTTATAATAGTGGGCCGGCCAAAAATTGAAAAGTCCTCTAGAAAAAAACTTAACGGCGTTTTTTTGTTAATAGCAGGCACCCACTTTAGATAAGTAGCATTGAGGATGCCAAATAAGATGTGGGTGGATGCCACTCTCAATTTTGGGTTTGAAGGTCCCATACAAGGTTACAAAAGTCAAATTCTGAAAAATTCCGAATTTTTGCATTTCAGTGGTGGCTCTATGTAACAACGTGTTTAAAGGTGTATCATTAGCACATAAGCATATTTTTGTAATTTTACGGATAATAATTGAATGCAACTATGACTCTGGATGTCTTTATTTCCATTAAAACTGCATTTAGCATGCTGGGTGAGGTGCGCATGTACCTACTACCACCATAGTAAAAATAATAGCATACTTTCACATATAATTAAAACCCACTCTAATAGGCAGAGTTTATTTCCACAACAGTTTCGATGCCCACTGGCATCCTCTTCGGGTGGATACAAAAAAACGAATGGAGCAAAAACAAGAGGGAAAACAGTCCAGAGACCATAAGAAATTCTTAATGGTCCCTGGACTGTTTTCCCTCTTGTTTTTGCTTCATTCGTTTTTCTGTATCCACCCGAAGAGGATGCCAGTGGGCATCGAAACTGTTGTGGAAATAAACTCTGTCTATTAGAGTGGTTTTAATTATCATATTTTGACCTTCACGTAAAAAAAAAAAAAGTTTTTTGCATTTAATACTTTCACATGTTGAATATTTTCAATGCACTGGCTGGTCAGACATTGGTTTGGTATATGCAATTAAAAGAGTGCAGACAGTGCCAGCTGGTAAAATAATAATAATAATACTACTGCTAAAGGATAGGTATGTCTCGAATTGTTTCAATATATCTGTGGCTACTGCATACTGCCATTCCCTCTTGTCTTTGCAGATAGGGAGCTCATCAGCAATGGACCCTGTAGCTCTCATCAAGCGCAAGAGGAAACGTCAGGATGTCAGTGAGGATTGTTGTTTCTTCTGCCAAAGCAGCGCTGGTGACCTGCACACAGCATCAGCAGAAGGAAAAGCAAGAAATATGACTGTGGGCGATGAGAGAAAGAACCTGGGAGATACCTACTATCTTGATGTTTTACAAAGACTGGAAAGTCATTCCAAGGATGATTTGAATGCATTGGAACTCAAGTGGCATAAATCATGCTACTCTTTATTCACTTTTGAAGGCAAACTCAAAAGGCTGCGAAGTCAGCAGCAGACCATGGGTGCATCGGCGACCACAAAAAGTGCAGGCTCTCAGGCTTTTCCCCCAAAGCGTAGACGTTCAACACCAGTGATTGACTGGACCCTCTGCATGTTTTGCTAAAAGAAGACCACAAAGAAACTGCACAGGGTGGAGACAATGGAGAAGTCAGATGACTTGATCCAGCGTGCCAAACACGACCCTGTCATGAGCATACCGTTGTCAGCGGTGAGTGATGTGATTGCAGTTGAAGGCTGCTATCATCTGGCATGTTTGGTGACATTTGAGAGACGTACTAGAAAACAAGCGGTGTCAGAGGAGCAGCAAGGGCCTGAAAATGAGTGCATGACGAAGCTGTGCAAAGACTTGACAGTAGGCCTGTCTCGTGGTCACGTATACGACATGGGAGACGTCTGGGACAGATACGAGAGTATGTGTAATGACACCGGCATCACCGTGAAATACTCCAGGAGAACAACGTTCTACGAAGATGTTCAAAGGCTGCTTGGATCAAACGCCAGCTATGTACGCCCATTGTCAAGGGCCCGCTGCTGATTTACCCTGGAGAGAGCTCAGATTTCATCATCTCCAAAGCACTGGCTAAGTCTTGTGAACAAGGTCCTGTCACCTCTGAGTCAGAGTCTACTGAAGATGAAGATGCTGATGTCCGCATGTGTGCCACTAGCAGCATATTCCAAGATATGGTACACGTGGCTCTGAAGGTTCGACAAGATCTTGAAACTCCTGGACACTCCGAGACATGGCAAGGTCTTGATCAGGAACATGTTGATCGCGTCATACCCGACAGTCTGTACCTGTTTCTACGATTGCTCTTTGGGGGAATGGATGCTGTGGATGAGGGAAGTGAAGAGGACCAGAAAGTGAAGCAGAGTGTGTGTAGCATTGCCCAGGACATAGTCTATGCAGTCTCCAACCGACGAAAGTTGACACCAAAGCATGTGGGCTTGGGTCTTACTCTGCACCAAGCCACCCGCTCAGAAGCACTCCTAGATCTGTTCCACGCGGCAAATCACACTATTGGTATCGACACTGTAAGAAGGATAGACACCACCATCGCTCAGAACATCCTGGAGAGGTATGCTGAGAATGGATGTGTCTACATCCCTGACACCATCGTCAAAGTGAGAATGATTCACTTCTCTTGTGACAACATAGATGTCTTGGAGCACTCAACTGATGGTATGGCAGAGAGGCCCCCTCCACAGCAGAGTCATGGCCAAAAGGGTGGCAAGCACAAGAGATCGAAATCTATCAAACCTGATGACCTACAGGAGTTCCAAAGGCTGGACCAGGCTACCCTCCCATCTGGCAAGAGGCCATCTCCTCCTGGCTACGACACTGACATAGACGACTTGTCACATGAACCTGAGAGGGACCGGGCACGTGCCAAGGACTTGGCCTGGGTGGTGTCACGCATCCATGATGAAGCGATGTCCGTTCCAAGCTGGGGAGCATTCAATCAATCTGTCAGCACTGCGGATCCACCAGTAACGACCGCCGGGATGTTGCCAATCCTGCAGGCACCAGCAGATGACAATGACACCATGACCACCGTCATCAATCGCTTCATGGCCATTTCTGAGTATGTCAGCCAGAAGTACACCATCATCACTGCTGATCAGCCTCTGTACAGCAGGGGTAAGGAACTAGTCTGGGCAAACTCGAAATTTGCCAACGTGGTCTTGCTCATGGGAGGCCTCCATATCTGCTTCAACTTTCTGAAAGCCATTGGTCAACACATGGAAAGTGTGGGACTTGATGACTTATGGACAGAGGCAGGTGTGTACGCGGCTAACACCACTGAGACAATGCTGGACGGCAAGGCCTACTACCGAGCTGTGAGAGGTCACCAGCTGACGTATGAGGCACTGTGGCGCATCAAGTGGCAGATGTTTGAGTCATGGCTGGCTGCAACTGGCAACGGAGATGAGAACGTCAAACAGCTTGCCCTCAATGTTGCTTCGCTTTTCAAAGACAGAGCTGACATAGATGAGATGCGCGATGCTGTTGACAACTTCTCAGACGTTTTGGCAGATGAGAAATTCCACAGTCTCATGGAGGAATTCAATGACCAGCACTCTGAAAATCCCAACTTCATGCTGTGGTCATCCTACATGGAAATGGTAGAGATCCTACTGGCCTTCATCAGAGCTCAGAGAGATGGCATGTGGAGTCTCCACATAGAAGCCTTTGCTGCAATGCTGCTTGGCTAACTATCTATGACCACACAAACTATGCACGTTGGGGGCCGGTCTACTTGGCTGATATGAGAGGTCTTGAGAAGTCAGCACCAGAAGTTCATGCAGAGTTCTGTAATGGGAACTTTGTCGTCAAGAGGACGGCGAAGCGCTTCAACCAAGTTCCAGCTGATCAGGCAACCGAATGGATAAATCGTACATGCAAGATGCACAATGGTATCATCGGCATCACAAAGAATGACCAAGCAAGAGACAGGTTCTGCATCACATGGTCAGAGCGGTCACGCATCTCTCAAGACACAAGATGCCTCTTCAATCTTCAAGATGATGATGGGGAAGCCACCTTCACTCGGGTTGACAGTCTGCCTTCTCGCACTAGGCGTGACGCTCATGATGTCATGAAGCTAGTTCAGCAGTTGAAGCAGTTTGACGTCTTCAGAGTTCACGTGAGTGAAGCAGGAGATACAGATGCCGCCACTAACATCCCACTTGTTTCACTGGCAACCAAAGACACTGCACCCACAGATGTTGTGGAGAACCTGCTGACAGCTCAGGATCGAGGAAAGCAGCATGTAATCGGCTTCATGAAGGAGAGACTGATTGAACAGATAGTAGGCTTCCATGAAACGATGAAGAAACATCGGTCGAAAACCTTCGCTGATGTGTACAAAGCTACAGTTTCCACCAAGCAGAACATGCAGAAGACCATCAAAGCTGACAGAAAGCTACTACAGCGGCTCCTGAATGCCGCGACCGCAGGTCGCATGGTGGAGATGGTCAACGTCTTGAAGCATGAACTGTCCCCAGTCCCATTTAGTCTGGCGAAGGCAGGAGGAGAGATGAATTCGACATCGAAGTCTGAGCTGATGAACATCCTGATGGCTCAGCAGACCATAAGCTCAGAGGTTCCAACCTCTGATCTGAAGACCTGTGTGATGATAGATGGCCATGCACTCATCCAAGCTCTTGGCAAGCCTGGCGGCTGTCGGACATTCGGCGACTATGCTGAAGTGTTCTTCAAGGCCGTGACGAGTTATTTCAATGAACACACAACAAGAGTTGATGTCATCTTTGATCGGTACGCAGGGGAAGGATCGATCAAAGCAGTTACCAGAACAAAGCGTGCAAGCAAGAAGAAACCGATTCGGAAAGTCATTGATGGCCCACAAGTTCCACTGCCTGAAGTGTGGAAAAACTTCATGGCCCTGGATACAAACAAGGCTGACCTAGCCGTTGTCTAACATCATCACTAAGAAGGGCAGATATCTTCAAGAAAGATGTCAGCTGGTGACAGGGGGTGGCTTCTCTGAAGCCACTGAAGTACGGTCAACCAGGCGACATGACGTTCCACTGCATAGCAACCATGAAGAGGCGGACACCAGGCTCATCCTTCACTCATGTGATGCATCGCCCCAGGGCTATGAACGAATACTGGTAGGGTGTAGAGATACTGATGTAATGGTGCTGCTGATTCACTTCGTTTGCACCAAGGTCGCTGAAGTGTGGATGCTGTGCGGAACGGCCAAGAACCGAAAATGCTACCCCGTGCACGATGTATTCAAGAGTTTGTCGCCCCCAGTCAGGGACAACCTGGTCAGCTTCACGCTTTGACTGAGATGGGGATATCGCAGATGTTGAGAAGTTTGTGTCATTTGTATGGCACCCCGGAACAACACACAGTTGATGACGCCAGAGTTCACCTTTTTGGGAAGGCCACGAAGACTCTGGAAATGCTCCCACCGACAAAGGATGTCCTGGAGCTCCACGCCAAGCGGGCAAACTATCAGGCCAAAATATGGCTCCAGGCTGACAAAGAGCACGTAGATGTTGAAGATCCGGTGGACACTTCAGCCTAGAAGTTGGAAGATGGGAGCCTCCTACCAGTGTGGACAAGACTTCTTCCAATCCCTGAAGCCTGCCTGGAGCTTGTTGCTTGTGGTTGCAAGGAAGAGTGCAAGACAGCTAGATGCAACTGCTTCAGGAAAAGGATGAAGTGTACGACAGCTTGTGGTTGTGACGACAGCGGTTGCTGTAACCCAGCTGGACAGTAGATCTATATCTCTCTTCCGGGCAGAAATCGAGAGAAGCTGGAATGTGCTGTAAGGAACTAATAACTCTGTTCTTAAGTGATTGCAATCCACACAATTGTGACTGTCAGTGCAGTATTTCGGTGCTGTTCATCAAGAAACGTGAACTTGTAGATGTTACTAGTGTGTAAACTGTATAGTTATGGGGCTATATTTACTGCTTTGTGATTTAGTTGTGATAATTCTGTTATTGTGAGTACTTAATTCATGCCATCAAACTTATTAGGCTCTAATCATGTTAAAATAAATTGTTTTGACAAACAGACTTGCTCAATGTTTTTTTTTCGCCAATTAAAATAAAAAATCACAAATGTTTAGCACAATTTCGGTCGTGATTAACTTAAATTCGACCTTGAGTTGGTAATTCGGATGGAATAAGCGTGTCATCATACTTCTTTATCACTAAGTGTGGCAAAATGAAACATTTGGTCAAACCAATTGGCTCAGAATATTTCTTTTTAAATTAAAATTGGAAAATATCATTTTTTTGCACAGTCTGACCTCGAAAATAACTTTCAAAGCCAAAAGCGAGAGTGGCATCCACTGCATTTTATTCTTCACCCACAGGTACATTGATTTAGCATGGGTGCCAGCTATTAACAAAAAACGCCGTTCAAAGTCGAGTTTTGAATTTTGGCTGGTCCACTATAAACTAAAGAATAAAAGTTTTGAAATTTATGTTCACAAATATTTTTTATTGGAAACACCTATGTCAGGCCCATAGCCAGGGGGGGGGGTCCGGGGAGTCGAACGACCTCTCCCCCTTGACAGGAAAGGTCCACTTTTGTAACCACAGTTATAATTTATGATGTGATATTATAACGGATGACATCATTTAGTAAATAAACATTTGCATTTTTTTTACATTTTTTTTTAACTTCACAAACTACTTTAAATTTAACTACTTCAAACCCCGTCCGCAGTGACTTGGTCGTTGTACCAAAAGGTGTGCCTTTCTACAATTTCGATCCCCCGCCCCTACTTGGGAAGTTCTGGCTACGGGACTGTATATAAGTGAGTAGGATTGATGAGTAAATAGCATTGATAAGCGAGTAGGAGACTGGATAGTGCAGGATAAGTTATTTTTCATCTATATGTGGCTTATAAAATGTGCAGTCTAAAAATTCCTAAAAAAAAAACCCTGGCCTGTCCCAACCCAAAGAAGGGTGATCGTTCTCAACCCTCCAACTATAATCCAATTGCCTTGATTTCTTGACTTTCTAAAGTTTTTGAATCTATTCTTAATAAGAAGATTCTTAAACACCTCTCTTCTCACAATCTTCTTTCAGATCGTCAGTATGGGTTCCGCAAGGGGACGCTCTACTGTCTATCTTCTTGCTTAACACTCTGACTCTTGGTTATCCTCTTTTCAGAATTTTGGTAAAACCTTTGCTATTGCGATAGACAACAAAAGCTTTTGATAGAGTTTGGCACAAATCCTTAATTTCCAAACTGTCCCTCCTTCGATTTCTATCCTTTTATCTGTGGCTTCATCTCTAATTTCCTTTCTCATCGATCTATAGGTGCGGTTGTACTTAGATGGCTACTTGGACCTTGAGTTCGGCTCTCTTCTTTTCTTTCTACAGGAGTAGTGTTTTTGCGGGCGTTCGCCCTTGGGACAGGTAGGTCCCCCCCTAAAATAAAGAAAAAATTGTTTTTGGTATAGAAAATGTGTATGTATATATATATATATATTTTATATTATTATAAGTTTGATTTTACCATTGTACATTCAACCATGTTGGAAGATAGACTTAAAAGTAACACTGTCGCGATGCGCGTTGCCAAAGTGACTATACCATAATTTAATAACTGTATGCTTTAGTGACGTTGAGTGAGTGCGAAACAATGGCATGTTCAAATTTTTTTTTTATTTAATTCGGTTTGGGAACATCTTGGGGGGGGGGGGGAGTGATGGTGGCTGTAGTCATTGTCAAATATGTAAGCAATTTATCAATTGTAAAGGAAGGTCGGCAAGTGGCATGAAAAGACATCTTGAGTCACAGCATAAAATGGTAAACATTTTGAATAAATCTGATGATCAAATTCCTGATGATTCACAATTTCAAGTAACAAAGATACGCAAGAAAAAATGTAAAATTTATTACTTTTTGCAACCACAGCGCACTATGAGTGAAATAGTGCAGGATAAGTTATTTTTCATCTATATGTGGCTTATAAAATGTGCAGTTCTAAAAATTCCTAAAAAAAACCTGGCCTGTCCCATTGTGTCCCAACCCAAAGAAGGGTGATCGTTCTCAACCCTCCAACTATAATCCAATTGCCTTGATTTCTTGACTTTCTAAAGTTTTTGAATCTATTCTTAATAGTCTATTCTTATTATTTCATGCTATTGCTGGAAGTGACTATCTTAGATCAAATCTACTGAACGTTGGATACATTCTGCCAAAAAATCCATCGGAAATTTCTCATTTAGTAAAAGTTTATGCAGATGATAAAAGGAAGGAATTGACCCTCACTTTAGAGAATAAGCTGAAAGAAGGCAAACTATTTCTTTTAACTTTAGATGAGTATATTTCAGTCTATAACCTTGGAAGCTTGGTCTTATCAGAATAACTGGAAGCAAGTTCGCAGAAAAAGCTGATAGTAGGTTGAAAATAGGCTTTCACTTTTTAATCTTAATCTAAAAATATTGTTTGCAGTACAACAGATGGACCGTCAATTACGGCGAAATATGAAGAACTGGTTTGCACAGAGCATCAGCTATGTTATGCACATAGAATACACTTTACAGTTGGAGATGTTCTTTATCGACCCCAAGCAAAAGTGATAAGCACTCTGTCCAGTGACTCAACTGAAGGAAGACAAATGAGAGTGCCATACAATCTGAATACGATCACGAAAGTGAGTACGCGGAAGATGAAGATAATTGCGAACATGAATCATCCAGTCCATCTACTGTACCACACGCATCCACTGCTAATTCCTTCACTACTAAATGAAATTACACTTCTTGTTGATAAAGTGAAAGAAAAATTCCGAAGCATTTTTGTTGATCTGACGTAGGTAATGTCAAGCTGCAAGTGTATATTAGAGAGGAACATTCTGGAAAACAGATGAAACTGATCCTGGATTGCCGCAATGGATGGAACAGTTTACTCGATATGACTGAACGTTATGTGATGTTCCATAAATACGTATACAAAGCTTTGATTGGAATAAAGTCATCCTCAGTGTCAATAACCGACGAAGAGTAACAACAACTGATCATGTCTTAAACCAATTAAAATTGCTGTAGAAGCATTATGTCGAAGGGGTACAAATCTTTTAAAAGTTAGACGCAATTCTTTGTTGTGTCATAAAAGAGTTAAACAAGAAAAATACTATTTCTCTCTGTCATCAAATGAAAATTTCTATGAAAAGAAAAACTTTGGAGTGCCCACTGAAGAACTTAGCCATTATAGATCATTTTTCACGCATAGTTACAGTTTACATTGAAAATATAATACTGCTCAGATCACAGTGTCTCTTTAATGCACATTCTTAATCAAACGCTTATTGTATTATTAGGGTGAGGAATAAATTTATTAAAAATGAGTGAAAATTCATCGATTAGCTACAGTATATATTTGATGTCCAGATGTTATATATTTACTTACGAGATAAAATGTAAAGGAATAAGGACTTTTCTGAATTTTTTACAATACATTACAAACCTCATTACAAAAAATACCATCGAAATTAACTGATGGGTGAAGAACTGAATGAAGTTTCACATATTAAATAAAACTGTTCCATTTTATCTTAAAATACGTCTTTGATAATAAGAATAAGAAACTGTTCAAAGCAGTCATCGATCTGAGCAGCTCTCATTTTCACAATGTATGATATAAATACTGCAAAAGAAGTAATACAAAAAATTAGATACAATTTTCTGCTTTTCTCGGTAGCAGTTACCGTTTTCAGTGTCAGTAAAGTCAACCAATCTTTTCAGATATCTGCATAATCTCGAAACACTAACAGATTTGGATGACGCCAAATTATTTTCTATGTCATCTAGAGCAGTACTTTTGAAAACTGCAAAGAACTTGATGAAAAGATTCTATCCCTTTAACGAAGAGGTCTGCGAAGAGCGGCAGGTTGATGGTGGTATAGATATCAATCAGCCCAGTAGTTCAGCTTCAACTTCAAATACATTAATTCCAGTTTCTGAGATGAAAGATCTCTCGAGTATCCTTGAAATTGAATTCAGACAGTCCATTGCCCAGAAAAAAGGGAAACAAATTCAGAAAAACCCCAAAACTAATTGTTGTCGAAAGAATTTTCCATTCATGAAGCGACAAATAAGAAAACACGCAGTCTTCAATTATTGGACGACGCCCTTGCAACAATACCACCTTCTTCTGTGGAGACTGCGAGAGCCTTCTCTGTCTGTGGACTTCTTGTCACTAAAATTCGAAATGGAATGTCAAATGAATCTTTAGATGCTTTTTGTGCTTTTCAAAATCTTTTTTTTTAGAAAAATTTCTTATTGCAATTTGCAATGCTCTGGATTTTAATTAATTGCAGTATTTTGCTACATAGCAGAGTATATACAGGGTGCTTCAAAAAAATTTACCACTTATATAGCGCTATATGTCATTGCTCACCACTTATGGTTTGTGTATTTTTTGTTTTGTTTATGTAAGTATTTGTGTGTCTATTTCCTTGGTTTTAATAATGTCGTTTTTTTCAGGAACTGTGCGAGTGATTAATGAGTGAACCACATTCAATGGAAATTGCTACAAGGTTTACATTAGAGCAACGCAGAAATCCGCGTTGTTCTAATGTAAACCTTGTAGCTATTTCCATTCAGAGTTGGAAACGGGTCAGCGGGTCACGGGTCACTTGGGAATGAATTCAAGACGCGTCGAGGTGGGTCACGGGTCATGCGGTTGATCCATCTGACCCGAGAATGGGTTAAGGTCTGTGTTCGTGATGTAGGTATGCAGCAGCCAGTCGGAGAGGCATTTCAGCGGATTCAACGCGAGTAATATCATACGTCCACAGCGCGTACTACTGGCACCGGAAGCGGTAGAATCACTGTGCATCGCTTTGGAGTATTACAAGAATTTCTAAATTACTTTTCACTGAAATGATCATTAATGTTTTATAAAATAGAAGCTCGTGTGTGAGTCACCTTGTATTTGTGAATCAAAATAAAGATTTTGTATTTTGAAACAAAGTTTACTTTCTGATATATTTTGAAAAACGTTTTGTTCAATATATTGTTTGTCAGGAGGTTTGCCGGGTCAGTCGGTTGCGGGTCAAATGGGTCACGGGTCAGGTGCTGGACGGATTACACGGGTCACGGGTCAAGGTTGGTGACCCGTTTCGAATTCTGTTTCCATTGAATGGGGTTCACTCATTAATCACTCACACAACCCCTGAAAAAAGAGGACATTATTAAAAACAAAACCAAGCAAATAAACACGCAAATATTTACATAAACAAAAAAAACACACCCAAACTATAAGTGGTAAGCAATGACATATTAGCGCCATATAAGTGGTAAAAATTTTTGAAGCACCCTGTAATGCAAAAAAAAATTGTATAAGATCTCATTTTCGTTGTTCAGCTTCAACAGGAGTGTTTTATGGTAAATGAAATAGAATTTTGTTTTAAGTATATTGTGTCTCAAATATATCTGTATTATGTTGTAGTTTTCAAATAAAGCAAATAACAGTTGTTTCCATCATTTCTTTCATATTTAAGAAAATGCTACTAATGAATTTTATTGTTCTCCCGGTTTTCCGGGTATTCCCAGGAATGGTATTCTTGTTTCCCGTTTCACGGTATTCAAATTATCTTTTCCCATTATTAAACCCTAGCATGAAGTCTGACCGTATTTACAGGAAAAAGAGATTAAAGACACACGAACATGTGTGCTTGCGAATTGTGTCCTTGATTCTCAAAAAAAAAGAGAGTCCATTTTTACATTATTGCTGAAGGTAAATCTAAAATCCATCTGTAAATAGTAAAAGTTTTAACGGTTTCTGTAAACGTAAACTGCTTTTAATAAGGTTTCTTTCGCCATATTATGAGGCAATTCACTATATTTAATGTCTTTCGGTAGTGTATCCGATTATGTAGGTTTACTCACATATGTAATGTTCGTACATGGTCATAAATAGAGTTAATGGCAATTTGTTCTTACGAAGTAAGGCTCTAAAAATTTTATCTCGTTATCAAAAGAGAGATAACTTAAACAAATGAAGTAAGTTTCGTAAATAGTTGTAGTAATTGAGGGTTGTTGTTGTTTTTGTACTTGTGGATGACGTTACTTGTGTTACTTGTACTTGTGGATGATGAGATAGTTAGTCCACAACCCTGTGAAAATGACCTTTTGAAATATTGGCTACAAATCTGTTATTCTCTTTTGAATCACTAAATTCGAAAAGGATAAACAATTATTGTTCTAATTTCCTTGTGGATTTGATGTTGGGAGTTTACTGTAAATGTAACTTCTTTTTTTTTGCAGGAAGAAGGGGCCAAGGACAAATGACCGCAAAAGCACCCCTCCCATAGAAGAAGAAGAGAGTCAAAATCAAGGTCCGGGGTTTTCGAGATGCCTAGACACTGCGTTTGAAAGATGGGAGGTCATAGACAGGAGGAAAGATGGATTGAGGAAGAATGTTCCAGAGTTGACCAGTTGAGTAGATGAAAGACTGAAAATACCGATTAACCCTCGCATTAGATAGTTGGACAGAAGAGGAATGAGCGTCTTTTAAAATGAGGGGGTGGACAATCATTAGTCCAAAGTTGACCATAATGTGAATGAACAAATTTGAACGTCCAAAGGGAAGACTCCACAGCTACAGCATTTATTTACTCTATTACGCAATACACTGTTCAATAAAAACAAGTTTCGTTAAGACAAATATCTAATGTCTGTTTGAAAACTTATTTTATTCAGAATCATAAACTATATTCCACTAAAGATATCTCTTGTTTCTTTCAACTGAACATTGATGAACAATGTGTGAGTCAACGTAAGTAAAATTTACACTCTAAAGAATTAAATAACAATATACAGTTCCGAAAGACATTAAATATATCGAACTGCTTGTTATGTGGATACAAAAACCTTATTTGAGGCAGTTTACAAAAAGTTTGAAAACTTTACTATTTAAAGATGGACTTTAGATTTGTCTTCAGAAGAAATGATTTAAAAATGGACTCCTTTTTTTAGAATCAAGGACATAATTCGCAAGGACATTTGTTCGTGTTTTTATGCTTTTTCTTGTGAATACAGCTACGCTTCATGCATAGTACCACGCAGTTACACCTGCGACTGCGCTTTGACCAGCATTTGGGTGTGTCCACCGGATCTACACTCCCTCTCTCAAGTGCTCCACATTCAGCCACAGCATACACAATAACCATCTTATTAAACTTTCAAACTTCGAAATTTTAAACACTTCTAAAACCATCAGTGACCTGAGAATACTCGAATCGCTCTAACATTATGACCCCCCCCCCCTCCACTAAATGAGTACGACTCCGCCACCAAACTTTCTTCAAACACCATTTACAAGAACCAACCGAACGCATAACGATAGTTTGCTCTATAAAAGTCACTCTATTCATTCTTGAGATGGTCTCGGATGTTTTATCTCGCTCTCATCTTAAGGTAATAGATTTTAAGGCTTAATTTAATCTCTTAAGAAATGCAAGAAATTTTTAAAACAAAGAAATCATTTTCATTTGTTAGTGTATTTTAACTAAATTATTATTTTATTAGTGCTCCCTGATGAGGAGAACGGTGGTGTTCGAAACGTTGCATGAGGGAAAAGAATTAGATGAAAATATATAAATATGTTCTTCGTTTCGTCGTTGATCCTTATATATATATATATATATATATATAAAATGACTGCCGTATTACATTCAGGTTTCGCTGCGGGTAAAACATGGTAAAAAAAATTGCAGTCACAAATAAAAAATTTATCAATGAACGAATGCACTGCAGTGTATAAATTTCAGAATACACATACTGACATATACGTACATAACTGAGAAGATTGACAGTATTGTACTTACACATTCCTACATCATCTTTAACATGGTTAAATTAACAACACATTGTAACATACTCATTTTAAACATAAAACATTGTTTTTGTTTGCCCAGAATCAATGTAATAGTTTCACGTACTTGCCGGCTTGCCGGAGAATTTCGTCTGGAGTGGGACTTAGTTCAAAGGGCAAACTAGAACTCCGAATCCAACTTAATAATGTATCCGGTAAGTAACAACAAATGTACTTTAGTACTTTATTGTTTTGTAAAGTCGTATCCAATGACCGATGTGACGCTTTTATTTTTTATTTTTTAAAGTTTTGGCTTATGACCAAGTGCCAAGTACGAAACTTTATAGTAATAAAGTTTGAGTTAAAGAAACTTTATCTTTAGCAGTCAGAGGTGAGACTGTTTAAACACGTAAATGAATTAGAGTTTTATTAAATAAATACACGAGAAATCTCGAGAGTTTCCCGTTGAACTTCTCTATTAATAGTTTGCATTATAAAAGGCCAAGGTTTATAAATGGCCTCCTTCGTGACTTCTGCAGGTTAGTTGAATTCAATATCCGTGTTTACAGGACGTGATTTTTACTCTATTTTGGTGTTCGCAATAAAGTCGCAGAGAGCAAATAGGAATTTAATTGCGGACAATGGAAGGAGGTCTTACATTTAAAATAATCAAACAATAAAGATCGTGTGGCTCGCGTGCGATTCGAGGAATTTTGAATGAAGAAGAAAGTGAATTGTGACGAAAGTATAATGAAAATAGCGGAGAATGAAACGAGTATAAAATGGGTGAAAGCGGAAAGAAACCATGAGAGATCGCCTAATGCCTTAAAAGAATTAAGAGTTGGAAAATAGCTGCAGTGATAAAAGTGAGGGAAATGCTCACGCAGACGAGGAAGATCCTCGCCACAAATCCATTGAGCAGAAACTACAATTTCTAAAAAGGAAATAAAAAGCAGGTAGAGAGAAAGGTGTAAAACGCCTCTGAATAAAGAAGAGGACATTACATAACAAAGCCCCCAAATGTGCGAGACGCCTCGTAAAGGGAGTGCTGCACATCACAGTTGCGCGCCAGGCTCTAAAACGCGGGAATACAGCAAGAGCAGAGCGCTTGCCAACCGGGAGACAAGGCAGAAATCTCTCAAAAAAAAAAAAAAAAATTACCGTTTCGCTGGAACAACCAGGCTCTTCCTTACAACTATCTTGCAAGGGAGATTGACATGAATTACGGGTGTCAGCGGCAGGAATTAAATTATCTATCTTTATAGCGAGACGTAAACAAGAAGGGTCTACGTTTAAATAAATTACACAAACATTAAATTCAATTCATAGTCGCGTGGTCTGAAGCGGTTTTTTCTTACATCAGAAAAGTAAAACAAATGTATATTTAGTCGAAGTGTGTAACTGATGTTATTTGACCAAATGAAGAGAAAAGATATTTTTATACCAAATATCGAAGCCTTAAAAATACAGACATTTCCGATAAATGTTTATTTGAGCCACGTACTCCGGTTACAAATATCCATTTTATTAACCAAACTGAGAACCTAATAATGCTCCTCATTCTAAACCACGCAATCCGAAGAGCTCTTCTATGACGAAAAACAAAATGGGACACGATACAATTTTCTTATTTAAGACCATTAAATGACAAAATGAAATTGTCTCCCTTCCAGTTGGGAACTCGAAGATCAAGACTCTCATAGGTACTGCGGAAAGTAAGAGTTCTTGTCTGTACTCGTTCATCTGCATTTATAAAATGTTTAAAACTTTTCTCGTGTGTATTCCTCAAGGAGTGCAGTGACAAAGTGCCACAGCTACTCTTCTCTTTCCCTTCCCCTATATATATATATATATATATATATATATATATATATATATATATATATATATATATATATATCCCCGCAAGGGGGTTCTAAGCTCGTGCTCTTGAGTGCTCTTTGTGCTCGTTTGTACGTGCTTGTTCCTGGAGGTTTCACGTGCGCCCTCCCGGCCCTAGCACCCAAGGATGATGGGGCTCGACCCTGCAGTCCTTGGTCTTTTTCCACTTCGACTGTCCCCTCCACCCTTTCTTTTTCCTCTGTCTTTCCTCTCACTTTTTCTTTGTTTTTCCGCTGAGATATGCCCTTTAAATAGAGGCGAATCGGTTCTTCCTGAACTAAAAATATATATATATATATATATATATATATATAATGCAATATCAAGCATCAAGGTGGATGAATTTGCATATGCAAAATTACCTCGCACCAGGATTCGAACCCATCACTTCTTGAGCTGAAGACGAGGGTGCTAACCACCTCTAAACGCGAAAACGTCATGTACTCCCTCGAGTGTTGAAATCTGCGCCAGGTAGCAGTAACTTTCTCTTTGTCATAACGTTGTAGTTAGTGCCCTCGCTTTCTACTCAAGAAGTACCGAGTAGAAATCCTGGTGGTAGTAATTCTGAACATGCTGTGTGTGTATATATATATATATATATATATATATATATATATATTATATATATATATATATATATATGCAGAAGGAGGTGCCAAGGTGCTCGCAAAAACGCAACCCCATAAAAGAAGAAGAGAGCCAAAATCAAAGTCCAAGGTTTACGAGATGCGTGGATACTGCATTTAAAAGATTGAAGGTCATAGACAGGGGTAAAGCTGAATTGAGGAAGGTTGTTTCAGAGTTGACCGGTTGAGTAGATGAAAGATTGAGAATATCGATTAATCCTCAAAAAGGAAGGAGAATGGGTTGAAAGTCTGGTACTGCATGCTTTCTTTAAGGGAAGAGGCATACAGTTAGAGAGTTCAGAAGAGCAGTGACCGTTATAATAGCGATAGTAAATAGAGAGTGAGGCAACATTGCGGCGAAGAGAGAGGTGTTCAATACATTCAGTAAGAGGCGGGGAATTCATAGGACAAAAACCTTTGATTCCATCCAGTCAAGTTGAGCTGTGTGGGTTGACCCACCCCATACATAAGAAGCGTATTCCATACAGGGGCGGACAAGACCCCTGTACGGAGACAGTAACTAAGTGGGGGTGAAGAAACTGCGGAGCCAGTATAGCACACCTAACCTTTTAGCAGCTGTTTTAGAAAGAAAGTATATGTGATCTTTCCAGAAAAGATCACGAGAAAAGGATTGAGTTGCGTATTGTTGAAAATAAAGGGATAGTCGTTTGGACGATTGTGACGAGTAGACAGATGAAAGAACTGAGTTTTTGAGGCATTAAAAACCACACGGTTTGTGCCATAGCCTTCTCACGAGAAGCATGGAGTGACGGTTGAGAGGGACGCTTTGTGAAGCGGATGGAGAAGGATGGAATCATCGGTAGAGGAGTGGATAGAACAGGAAGTGAGACATAAAAGAGTATTATTAAATAAAAAGAAGAGAGTGGGTGACAGGATAGAACCTTGAGGAACACCACTATTAATAGCTTTAAGAGAAGAACAGTGGTCATCTACAACCGCAGCTATAGTTCGGCCAAAAAGGAAATCAGACATGACGGAACAGATAGAAGGAGAGAACTCGAAGGAGGGCAGTTTGGAAATTAAGGATTTTTGCCAGACTCTATCAAAAGCTTTCGCTATATCTAGCGTAATAGCAAAGGTTTCACCAAAATTCCGAAAGGATTATCACCAAGATTCAGAGATATCCAAGAAGATAGCCAGTAAAACGTCCTTTGCAGAACTCATACTGACGATCTGAAAGAAGATTGTGAGTAGAGATGTGTTTAAGAATCTTCCTATTAAGAATAGATTCGAAAACTGTAGAAAGGCAAGAAATCAAAGCACTTGGACGGTAGTTTGAGGGTTGAGAGCGATCACCCTTCTTTGGGACAAGCTGAATGAAAGCGAACTTCCAGCAGGAAGGAAAACGGTTTGCCTAGGCAGGGTATCAGCAGAGAAGCACAGTTCTTGAGAACAACAGAAGGGGCTGCATCAGGACCATACGCTTTCCTAGAGTTGAGCCCAGACATGGCAGAAGAAATATCTTTGGAGGAGATCCTCATTTTAGACACAAGTGTTATGTATTGTTATATGACGTGGTTTTAAACTTTATATTTAAGGTGTGATTTATACCTTTATTTTAGCCTGTTTTCCTTTAAAACATAATATAAATTTAACCCAAGGTTATATATATCACTGATTATATATTCTTATTTCTCTGTCAATTCGTGAGGGGAATAATTAAAAACCCTTTTACAAAAATAATATATTCATCACAGACTTTCTAAACCAATTACAACGCAAAATGAGATTTTGACAGGACAGTGGACCCCCGTTTAACGATCGTAATTGGTGCAAAATAAACCATCGTTACACGAAAAAATCGTTACACGAACCCATTATAACATGTAAATGGCCTAATTGGTGTAAATTTTTCGAAAATACACTTGCAAGACTTAAAAACACTAATTTTCCATGTTTAAAAGGATATTTTAACAACGCATGATATTTTAAGACCAAAAATGTATTATAACTTATTTTGCTGTAAATAAATAATAAAAACAATTAAATAAACATAATTAAATAAAGGAATAAATAAAAAAATTATTTACCTTAGATTGGTGGAGTGTAACATGGATGAAAATCGATGGTGGTAGTCGTGGGGTTGGAGGAGAAAATTATTGTTTGGAAGGAGAATCTCCTTCCATCAAGATGTCAGGCATCTCAATTTATGGTGTGGTGTCCCTCTTCTGTCTCTTGCTGGCAGATGCTGAACTTGATGAACTTCAAGTCCTAGTGAGAAAGGCGTCCAATGTGGTTTGCTTCTGCCTGTTTCTTTGGAGTTTCTTGAAGTAGGACATGACCTCATCTTCAAATTGGTACTGCATCAGCTCTGTTTTTTTCAATCTCTGGGTGCCACTTTAAATAGTTTTTTAAAGTATCCCAGGCACTTAATATTTTTTTCAAATCATCAGTTGGCATCGTATGCTCATCTTCCCCTTCCTCCTCCCCACTGTCACGTTCAGTCATTTGCTCTAGTGCCTGAAGTTTTTCTGTTGTCAGTTCCCTCCCATGCCCTTCAACTAAGTCTTCCACGTCGTCTTCACTCACTTCCAAACCCATGGACTGGCCTAGAGTGACAATCTCTTGCTCCACAACACCCTCTGCCTCTGTTTCAAAGCTTTCAAAATCATGCACGATTGCAGGCCACAGTGGTCTCCAGGCAGAGTTCATTGACCGTGTGGAAACATCATGCAGGGTGGTGAATTTGGCGCGATCGTTCAAAAATCGTTACACGGAAATTAATCGTTACACGGGCAATGTATTCTCAATGAGGCTTGATCGTAACACGATTTAATCGTAACACGAACCAATCGGTAAGCGGGGGTTTACTGTAATGAAAATTTTTTGAAGAACGACACTTGATAATAAGCTAATTAACCCTTTACCGCACTGTGCGTCGAATATGTAACGTTTCAAATACACGCATTTAGATTCAACCCTACGCAAAAAGTTCGGCCATAAAGGGTTAAGTAAAAATGCACAAGCAATTTAAGTTTGACTGATATACAAGTTTAATCTACAATTGGTAGTTATTTAACTTAATACAGCCGTATTGTAATACGCAAGGCCATTAAAAAGAAGTGGACCAATGACAGTTTAAGTTACAATCATAGGCCTGTTTGGACTTCTACCACATTAGCTAACATACATAATGCGATTAGAATTTCATATTGCTTGAATTACAATTAGAACCACTTATCTGCCAGGTAGACCTTCCTAGATCGGATTAGCCGTTACAAATAACGTACAATGGGAATAACACAGTGTAGGTTACCCCACTAACTCGGTACCCGTTTTCTTTCTCCGGAAAATATGGTAGACTCTTTTTTGAGTCATTTACAGACGCGAATTTTTCGTTTCATTTTAGCCACACATTCGCTTTAAGAGTGATTTACCCGTTAGGTCTGTTTTCTTACTGTTGTAGGGAAGACAATTTTAGCTTGGCAAGTAATTTACCCAAAATTAGAAGAACGATTTCGCTTCTAAGTGTCACACACGATTTGAATTTACCATTACAGCACAATATATGTATATTTATATACGGTACTTGAGCAAACTTCTACTAAGAACTCATTTTTTTTGTTCTTAAAAGGAGAAATAAATTTAAAGTTCTTATTTAAATTCAACACAGGTTTTCTGAGAGAACATTATTTCACAACGCTCTGAGATCCACTAATCCTGCGTATTCCTCTTTGTTTCATTTGGGCATCGTCCGCTTCGAATTTATATTTTTTAATAAAGACATTAATCCCCTCTTTTAGCTAACATAATTTTACGCTACGTTATTTCGCAATAGGTAAAGAGTAACTTGATATAAATTTCATTCTCGTTCTCTGTTTTAAATACAATTTGATTCATTTATACGACAACTCCTTTTCTCGGCCTATGATTCCTTTTCCGAGCTAGGCTGCCAGGTGTAAAATTCCTGACCTACTCAGATAAGATCCCCTTTCTTGATTAATCTTATTTGTAAGAATTATTAGCCTTTTAGAAGGTGTAATTTTAACATGCCTTTAAACTTGTTAATAATGTAACAATCTAATTCTGACGGAGTTTTCCCGTTTTATACATAATGAACGTTCAATTTTATAACGCCTTCTTTTCTTTGTCTGGCGAGAAGCGCGGAAACCAACGGGCTTCCTCAATTGAATTTTTTTATTTTAATGTAATTTTACATTACTTATTTCCCTAGTCTCTGGGTAACCTATATATGGTATTTTTATCTGAACTTATTCAGAATTAAATAGACAATTGAATTCATGTCTTTTTCCCCAAATTACATGAGTATTTCATATGCATATGTTTTAACTTCATGTGCGTAAGCATTTATAAACGTCGTCTCGTTTACACCCGAAACTATACAGAAATGCCCATCGCCATTTTGACGAACACAATTCTTTAATTCTGTTTTTATGAACCATTCATTTATACATACAATTCATTCTGTTTGTATGATCAATTTTATCAATTAACCTTATTACATTATTCCCATACATGACAATATATATAAAATACACATTAATTATACTGCGTGTTGTTTGCAGTTAAAATGTATATATGTACGGCATGAGAAGGTGCCCCCTCAGGGCATTCGATTCCGCTCGTATGTAGGAGAATTACGACTTCTGACTGATCGGGGACCTTGGTGTAGTGGTTAGCATGTCCGACCGGCAATTGGATGATCCCGGGTTCGATTCCTGGGAGGTGCCTCGTTTTTTCATTTGTTCGTTCTTTCTCATCTTGTGCGGACGCTCTTCTACACAAGCGTCGTTCTTTTCATTAATTATACTGCGTGTTGTTTGCAGTTAAAATTAAAAAAAAAAAATATATATATATATATATATATATATATATACAGGGTGTCCCAAAAGTCTCCATACATAGGGAAAATTAGCACTTTTTAGCAAAATGTAACTTTATTTACAAAACATTCTCTACATGATTGCCATTTCTTTGTAAACACACACGGATGCGTCTCTCCCACTCATGGTGAACGTGTTAACACATTTGGTGTTATGGACGTAATGTACCAGGAAAAGATACAGAACATGGATCGCCTAAAGGAACCCATTCGAAGTGCAATTACGTCCATAACACCAAATGTGTTAACACGAGTTCACCATGAGTGGGAGAGACGCATCCGTGTGTGTTTACAAAGAAATGGCAATCATGTAGAGAATGTTTTGTAAATAAAGTTACATTTTGCTAAAAAGTGCTAATTTTCCCTATGTATGGAGACGTTTGGGACACCCTGTATATATATAATATATATATATATATATATATATAATGGAATAACACGTATGAGCACACGTGATTGTGTATGAAACAAAATTGCCCCCACTAGGATTCGAACTCGGGACCTTTCGAATAGGTCTCGTACCGTTGTAGTGTGGTGAGAGTGTTTGTAACCCCTACCCAAGTGGTCCCTGGTTTGAATCCTGCCCGGGGGTAATTTGTATCATATAAAAACCACGCGCGCTCATGCGTGTTATTCCATATATATATAACTTTAACTCTGCTACATTGTTTTTAGTTATGAAATAAGTTCAACCAAACAATGGATGAATGAGCAATGAATGGTCTGTGCATCCGGTTGAGAGTTAACAATCTGTTTAATAGCTGGACTATAATGTCGGTAAAATTTCTTTGCAGTCCGATCTGGAAAAAACGTTCACATTTTGAGAGATAAATCTGCCTTAATTTGAAATAAAAAAGTTATTGCAAAAGTGTGTCGGAATTTGAACTTTTTTTTAAAATGCGGTAAAATATTTGGAATTCAGCTTAAAGAACTTGGCTCCTGCTATATTTTGGGCTACAGAATATGAAAGTAGCCTAAATTGTGCGATGAAAATAAATGAAAATAAATGAAAATAAATGCACATTGTAGCTGAATCATTTGATGTTCCTATGCTGTTAAGATTATCATTCATTCGTTTATATGATATATATAATGCCTAAACTTAGAGTGGGCCTAGCCTCATTATAGTTACGGTTTCACCTACAATGATGTACCTGTAAATTCTATGACCATTTAAATCGAAGGTATAATATGCATCATCATGGTACCAATAATAATGATTGCGGTTGTCTAGCCTCAACATGGAATCTGAACCATGGCTGACTACACCAACTAAATGCAGAGGACAGTCATCCATCAAACTACAGTTTATTAAAATTAATTACTTTGAGTAATATTTTAATTACCAAATTATAAATTAATCGTTTAAGGGAATTTGGTTAATATTCCTAATTTCTGCACAAAATACTTTCATTCGCGGAAATATGTTTCTATACCTTTGAAAAGCCCTCTTCAATTCCGTAAATATAAATACTGTAATCATTACGGAGGGCCTAGAAATGGGGCAGCCTCAGGCCAGCCAATGCGGCCCATTACTTCAATCCCTATATTACCAGCATCATCGAGACTCGAAACCCCTAACCTCAGTGGCTTCACTTCGACTATAAGGAAATGGTGTTACCCAATGAACTACGGACGCTGGCCTTCAATTCCGAAGAGGAAACAAGAAAAAAAAAGGCATCAAATATATTATTTTCCAGTATGGCTCCGTAGCTGATTATATACACACACCTCTCCTACCATTAAATGGGTTTACCCATACCAGCAAAACTATAAATACGTGAACTCATGAAATTAATTTAATTCTACAGATAAATGTGACATTTATAAACGATATTAAACGTTCTTTCATGAACAAATTGAGATTATAGCTGAAATTCAAAGGTCTTTGTAATGTTCAGAGATAAGAAGTAAAACCATTTTCTCGTAAACTAAAAAAAAAACTTTTACCCAAGTAGTTTTATTAGCAAATATTCTGAACTACGTGCAAATTATTTATTCCGAGTACAATACGCGAAAAAAGTCCTGCGCTCGTGGTTTCGGGACATTACTAAAGTAATTTAAGTCTGTGACACTGACGGAATTTCCAAAATTGTTTCATGTTCGAATTAATTACAGTTTCTAAATGTTACACCATTAATAACAATAATTGGAGAGGGCCAGAAACTGGCACAGCGCTCAGGCCGACTAATGCGACCTACTGCTCTAACTCCTGTATTATCATTTCCAGGATCATCGAGATTCGAACCCCCGACCTCAGTGCCTTCATTTCGCTTACAGGAAACCGGTGTTACACTCACTGAGCTACAAACGCTAGCCATTACATCATTATTACAATAAGCATTAATTATATATACAAACGCTGCGACTCTGTTTATTTCTTCTTACGACTGCTTCGAACCTTGGACCGGAAGCCCTTATAAGCGATGTTCGGGCTTCAGACATTCAGCATTAAAAGGTTTGAAGTGCGTAATTGCTTGAAGTGCCGGAAATAACTTCATCACTTTAACTGGATTTAACGAAACGCAGTCGATTATACAGGGTGATCCCAAAAGGTGTTCCCAAAAAAATAAGGTGCAATAAATCTTTTAGGGGAAAATTTTTTGGATCGCCTTGTATATTTACGTGACTATGGGTCTACACGTGAAGTAAAATGTGTACATTTTAATATATGTACATTTTAAAACCATTTTAAAATAAATCATGTACGCAATAAATATTGTTTGATATAGTGTATAACTGTATAATATATTCGCATTAGTGCAAACAACACAAAATGACGGTTTCATCCCTTAACCCTCATTTACTGAATACTTTTACCTTGTGGTCTTAATAGAGAGGTTAAGTCTATCTTATAAAGGCAGCGTCTCTTTATGGAGTAACCCTATGTGGTATATGGCTAATTTAAAAGGCCTACTTGGAAAAAGTTTCACCGGGCCCCTCGATTACACGTTGTTCAGAAAGCCCAACGTATAACGCAACACGGCGCTATACGTGGTATCCCAGTGGTTCATGAGGGATAAAATTCGCATATAAAGCTATTGCATTAATGCTGCACACTTTCACATCGTGGTCTCATTCGTGAGATTAATCTCCTTTTCAGATATAATAATAATGATAATAATAATGATGATGATAATAATAATAATAATAATAATAATAATAATAATAATAATAATAAAAATATCACACTCATAACTAAAGAACGTCATTATTAATTAATGTCGTCTTACTTGAAAAGTGGACACAGACCCGAGAAATGTTGCATTTTAAAAACAAGATAACGTTTGAGATGAATTTGGGAGAATTCGGAGAAAAAGTGGTTTAAGACAGCAAAAAATGAGCAAAGAAGGGAACAGGGAGAATATTCAGGGAAAATGGAGGCAGTAAAGATATGTTAAACCTTCATAAAATCAATATGGATTTATATACACAGTGTATATATATATATATATATATATATATATATATATATATATAAGCACACCGGACAAAAAATTAGTCACCCCTAATAGCACCGATAGTAGGAAGTTCAAGGTCACACAGAGGGCGCTGATGTAGCATTGGTAAGTGACAAGTAGCGGTGACGTAGCACACAGGATCAGATCTGTTTCGTGAGGTGGTGAAGAACAAAGTGTGTGTTGGATATAGTCTGCAAAATGGGCCGTGAGGCAGACGTTACTCAGTGGCAAAAAGGAGCCATCGTGTTTGGCAGAGCCCACGGACACAAAATGTCTGAAGTAGCCCAATTTGTTGGTGTGTCAACGCGTACTGTCCAGCGAGTTTACAAAGAGTGGTGTAGTTCGCAATCAACTGAAAATCGACGGCGTAACTGTGGCCGGAAAACAATTCTCGACAATAGTGACCGCCGCCATGTTTCTCGTCTAGTAACTGCAAATCGTTTTCAAACCAGAGAACAATTGCTCCAAGAAACCAATGAGGTTCTCCAGCGACCAATTTCCGAACGGACATTGCGACGAAAACTGCATGCGATGGACATCTGGAGCAGGGTACCACGGAAGAGGCCGCTGTTAACAGCAAGTCACAAATTGGCACGTTATAAATGGGCTCAGAGGCACAAAAACTGGACTGCGGCAGATTGGAAACGTGTAATTTGGTCCGATGAGTCCCGTTTTTGTTTGTTCTCCAATGATGGGAGGCGACGAGTACATCGCAGGTCCAATGAAACCTTTAATCCTGAATGCGTCGAAGGTGTTGTTCAGGCTGGAAACAGAAAGTGAAGCGCAGGAATAGACACCCACGGACTCTGGCGGAACTTCGGGACCGGCTGATGAACGAGTGGCAGCAAATCGATGTTCAGTACATGCACAACCTCGTAGAGTCTCTGCCTCGCCGGATTCGTGCGGTTATCAAGGCCAGAGGCGCCGTCACACGTTATTAGGTACATTCTGAGAGGGGTGACTAATTTTTTGTCCGGTGTGCTTATATATACAGTGGTGTAGTGCTGTGGGAACGCGTGGGAACGGCGTTCCCTTACTTTTTTTGGTAGACGGAACGGCGTTCCCTCACTATTTCAAATAAATCCGAACTTACAAATCTCTAACGTCATGAAATTTTAATTCCCACCCCTAGAAGAAATATGAGAAAGAATCATTAACTGCTTCATTTCTTTTAGCTTCGACTGAGGCAATGCTAGCCTATAAAGATCTGGTGAAACAGTCACCACGGCGTACCAGTTGTTAACTTTTTTTAGTTAATCATTCCAGTTG
This sequence comes from Bathynomus jamesi, assembly GCA_023014485.1. Classification (NCBI taxonomy): domain Eukaryota; kingdom Metazoa; phylum Arthropoda; class Malacostraca; order Isopoda; family Cirolanidae; genus Bathynomus; species Bathynomus jamesi. The sequence goes on from JAJOZX010005948.1 coordinate 286,783, forward strand.
TTAGCTATTTTTATTGATCGTACTGGATGTCGTATATCTAATGACACTGGAAATACTGCATCTTCAACCTTGGAATATATCCTAATATCCAGCGCATATGACCTCAAAATATCCCTGAAATTGGTCAGATTTCAAAAGATTTCCCGGGGGGCTTAGAGTGCCCCCGGACCCCCAGCTGTATGGGCTCGCCGCGCTCGCCATTGTCCCCCCCGCATCTGAGTAACACTTTCAAAATGCGTTCCCTCACTTCTTTATTTAGCACTACACCACTGTGTGTGTATATATATATATACAAAAAAAAATATATACGAAGGTGAAGATGGTGGCCCCGCCTCTAGGCCTGGCTTGGTAGAGGAGCGAGTTGCTCTCTTGCGCTCTCCACCGCACATAGCCAGGTACACCCGGCTCATCTGGTACCGTCCTCAGCTAGGTATCTAATCTTCTCTTGAAGACTTCAATTTTCACCCCTGTAACGTTTCTGAGGTCCTTTGGAAGCTGGTTAAAAAGTCTTGGCCCCCTGACAACCAAGCTATTTTCCTTCGTTGTTGAAGAGGGTTCTTGTCGGGCCTTTAATTTGGGAACACTACACATTCTGCCTTTCCTATTTTACAGCGTTGTTTGGATGGTAATTAGGTTTAGTTTGAGGTTTGGTACCAGTTTTTCGATAATTTCCCATATGTAGATTATGGTATACCTCTCTTCTTCTTCTTTCCAGGGAGTACAGATTTAGTTTACGTAGTCTTTCCCAGTAGTTGAGTTCTTTGCAGTCATCAATCTTGGCTGTGAAATGTGTCTGCGTTTCTTCTAGTTTATTAATTTCTTCCTTTTTATATGGGGACGTCAAAACTGAGCAGTATTCAAGTTTTGGTATGACCAGTGTTCTCAGCAGGGGAATCATTACTGTCTTGTCTCTCCTTTTGAACGTTCTTCGTACCTGTCCCGCAACTCTTTTTGCTTTGTTTATTGCTATCTGATTTTGTGTCTCGAATTTGGCATCATCGGTCATTAATTATTACCCCCAAGTCGACCGCTTTCGTGCTTCTCTGAATTTCCTATCTGGAGCATGATATGTAATCTGTTTAAATTCCTCATTTCTACCATATCTCAAGAGCTGAAACTTCTCGGTGTTAAAAGTCATATTGTTTTCTTCTGACCATTTGTATATTTTGGTCGTGTCCCTCTGCAAGGCCTCCACTTCATTTGCATCGCTGATTTTTCCGCTAATCTTTGTATCGTCCGCAAAGGATGTTATTATGCTGTTGCTGTTTACTCCACTGTCTATGTCTGTTAGCATGATAATGAACAGGAGTGGGGCCAGTACTGTACCTTGTGGCACTGAGCTACGTACTTTTGATTCTGATGATGATACACCTTGAATTTTGACGACCTGTAGACGTTCTCTGAGGAAGTTGTAGATCCATCCATTTTCCCTATATATATATATATATATATAATCATTAATAAATAATTACAGTAATGAGAAAATTAATAATCGCATACTAAAAATTTAAAAAAATAAACTGCCTTCCACAATCTTGAGTTCTGTTGAAGAATTATTAGTGCTAATTTGGGGTTTCAGATGCCAGATGTACAAAATTTCTAATATACACAAATCTTTATCGTTTCTTGCCGACTCCGGCATAATACAATGATCGAATATCAGTTTCTCAGAAGTGTGGACTCATAGGCAGAATTCACTTTTTACTTTTATTTTAACAATTGTTCAAATTGCTGCATGTTATTAACTTGCGTACATATATCAATTCTTGCACGTTGGATTCTCTGAATTAAATTATTAATAAATAACCCTAATAGCATATGAGGCCAGACTTCTGAGACACCCTGTATAAGAGTGACCTCTGATAGCTGAATGTATCGGGTTGTGAAGTTGGTTGGTCGTTCTAAGCGAGATACTGTAACTTTATGGTCAGCACTACACGCGAAAAGATGGTGGATCGTCTTTTCTATACAAGTAAGGTCACAGTCACTACAAGTATATTTGTAAATTACTGCTGAAACCATTGGTATGGGAAGTTTGTCCTTAAATCTAAACATTGTTTAACCGGAAAAATGTAATGATGGGGTTGTTTAACCTTCTCCGCCACATCTAAGGTCATATGATGGAGGGGACCTTCAGCTTTACTTGGAATCCGAACCACGAGTCGTTACATAATCTGGACTCAGAGGACGGTCTCTCATCCAATTACTATCCAGACCCAATGTCATTTAACTTCGATAAGGATCGAAGGGAAGCGGTGTTACGACATTGGCCATAACGTAGCCCTTCGTGTTACATGAACAAAATCGCATTTCATAAAGTGGACATTCGACTTTATACAAATATATGTACTTCATATTTCGAATTAATTTCAGATTCTCAATGAAAATGATTGACCTAACCTAGCGTAACCTAAGCACCATAATGTAACCTAACCTAACCTGACCTGACCTAATTTAAACTAACTTTTTAGTATCGACATTGTGCAAGTTTTGTTCCACTACCCGGCTCTTGCGTAACCAGAATTCGAAACAAATCTAAAGAAAAGTTTGGGAAACCCAATTTTTATCATTCTGTTAATTTTACGTCCAAGTTCGTAACTACTTTTGCCGAAATATGGCAAATTAAGGTATCCTATATCTTTAGATACTGTTAGAGGTACTAATTTGGTATTATCAAAAATTCCATGTAAAAGATTGCGTAAAGTTTTGTCGATTACATGCTAAGGAAAAGCAATTTGCGCGAAAATATTATTCAAAAGGCTTCGTTCTTCACCAAAAAAATGTTTGTAATTAGAACAGATTTCATAAACTCTATAAAATACGTTACAGGAAAGATTGCGTTTGTATTCCAAGGGAATAAATGAGTAATATTTTGTTGGGTATTCCAGTGAAGGTTCGTTTCCTATAAACGCTAATTTCAAAAGCGTTATTTCTCGTTATATATATATATAAAGGGGTAAAGTATTATTGGACTCAACTTCACATGTAAATTGAATGCTCGGATGCTGAGAATTAAGTACGGTAAAAACATATCTGCATGCGTGGTCACGCGACCAAAATAGTAAAAGTGTATCGTCCACTTATTTTCTTATATAAAATAGGTTTTAAAATTCAGTGGACAGTTATCTAACCAATTTTTTTTTATTGAACATAATAATAAATTTTATAAATAAATTGAAGGAGTGGTACCCCCACCGTTAGTAATATACAGTGGAGCAAAAGATAAGGATGAATATAACCGAAATATTTCTCTGTACGAATACTTATGAGCGCCACTGTATTTATGCGCTACTACATAAAGTAAATTAGAACGGTAAAAGCCCCCATATTTAACATTCGGAGCTATTGAAGAATAGGGACCCCAGCCTTCTTTAGTTAGGCTTATAAGACTAACTAACGAAAATATCACGACCTAACCTAACCAATCGTTAGGTTAAGTGTAAGCCCTTGACGATTGGTTAGGTTAGGTCATGATATTTTCGTTAGTTAACCTTATAAAGCTAACTAAAGAAGGCTGGGGTCCCTATTCTTCAATAGCTCCTAACATTCTAAGATGCGGCGATTTTTTAAAAAAAATCATTATATTTCAAGCAAAGATGCTTTTTGAAACTTAGGAAAGAATGCCCCTTTATACACAAGGATTAACAGATACGATACGAAAGAAAAATGGATCCAATACTGTAAGATTATGTACGACAATATCATTGACGTAGTAATCAATAGAAAAGTTAACCAAATAGAAATGTCTGTCCATAACGTCATTGATGTACAAAATAAAATTACTTGACAAACCAAACTTAGTCAAAAAAAGAATACATATTTGAAGGATTAAATTTAAAATGAAACAGAAATGACATCATATATGAGAGATCAAAAGCATAACTTCGAATTAAAAAAAAAAAAAAGAAGCAAAATAATCAACAAGAATAAAATACATATAAAAAATGGCGTCACCAAAAAACAAAACAAAACCGAAATTGAAAATCAAAAGAAAAATGTAAACAGTTTTTCACCAAGAATAAAAAATAAATAAAAAAAAAGAAAAAAATTACTAAACACGGAAACAAATGTAGAATTAATGAAAAGAAAAGATTGGAAAAGAAATTGGGCGAAAATAGAGACGAAATTTGAGATAAACTTTCATTGTGAAACACACTCCATCGCCGAAAAATATAAAACACTAAAAAATAAAGATTAAGTAAAAATATTTTGACAGTTTCGTAAAAAAGAAAAAGAGAGAATGGAATTACGAGATACTTAAAAAATATTAAAGGAAATTACGCGAATGTTCCAAAAGTCATAATTGAACTATTAATAAAAATTTGAATTTAGTCCATCTAAATCTGAAATATAGATTGAAAATCTGCGTTTTAGGGGATAATAATGATAAGTCACGCGGGCCAGAAACTAGCATAGCGCTCGGGCCAACTAATGCAGCCCCATTGCTCTAAGTCCTGTATTATTATTATTATTAGTATCATCTGGGTTCGAACCCCCGACCACAGTGTCTTCACTTTGCTTATAGGGAAATGGTATTACCCACTAAGTTGCGGATGCTGGCTGGTTTTAGGAGATAAGCAAAACTTAAAGCGTGATTGACGGGAGAATTCGTTCCCGGATATTACATCCAAAAAAATAGATATTGAAATTGAATAAGAATTTAATAGATTTTATGACATTTTCTTTTCAAATATCAACTGAATAAGATTTCTTCATAGATTCAACTCATTAACAAATCGTCATCATAAGTTTGTATTATTACACTTGCTCAGGAGATTCATGAGCAAGTGTAATTCACACTTATGAACTAAGGATTATAGCGGTTCTATTGTACAAATATGTTAGATAGATAGATAGAATAACCTTTATTAATAATAATAATAAAATAAATAATTTTTTTTTCAATTTACAATGACATGAATAATTGTGAAGCTCGACTATTTATTTAATTTAATTTGGCTCTTAAGCTTTAGGCTTTACTGGGCTCTTATTAAAAATAAGCAGCTAGTTGTTATAAATTAATAATAATAAATAAGTAAATAAGTATTATTAATAGTTAATTAAAACATGTATTACAATATTAAACAATATTATTGGACATTAATCCTAGATTTTTGTTAGTATGCCATTATTAATCGGGATTTCAACTTGGTTTTAAACAAATTTACATCCACAATATTTTTTATATCGGCATGCAAGTCATTCCATAGTTTCAATCCAATGAAAATGGGCAGTTTTTGAGATGAAGACAATCTAAATTGAGGTATAACAAGCTTTGATCTATTTCTGGTCTGATACGAGGGATTTCTTGATGTTATAATATACTTATACAACGATACTCAACATTGAATGAGTTGCTCCTTCGAACCAAAACCCACAAATTGTTGTATTATGTTAAGGAGCAAAAACCGTCCAAGTTGTAAACTTATTCGTAAATTTTTCAAAGAAAATTACGAATTATTATTATATAAAACCTAATAGCAGCTGAATTATATTACACTTAGTACATTAAATTGGTAATTGGTTACGTTTCCACTATATTATTTTCATAATAGAAGGGTAACTAAATTATTTTTATATTTATACAAAAAAATTGGTATTGAACTCGAATTAGAATTTACTAAATTTGATGAAGAAATTGTTTCAAATATAAAGTGAATAAAGCGGTAATTATTAAATGTTTCACCAACACTGAAATTAATATCCAAATTACATTTTTTTAATGTATTTTGGTGTGTTCTGTTCAAATATAACCTTTATATCTTGCGCAAATGGACCGAAACAAAGTTATGAAACATTAAAGTTTTCCTTGATTCATTTTCGCTAGAAATGAAGGTCATATATGAACCAAACACGCCAAAATACATTAGAAAAATGTATTTTGGATATTAACAAAAACCAAACGGGCTAGGAATATATATATATAATTATTTATATATATACATATATATATATGTAAAGAAAGATGCTTGTGTGGAAGAGCGTTCCGCACAAGATGAGGAGGGAGAACGAACAAATGAAAAATGAGGTACCTCTTGGGAATCGAACCCGGGATCATCCGATTGCCGGTCAGATATGCTATCCACTACACCAAGGACCTCGATCAATCAGAAGTCGCAATTCTCCTACATACGAGCAGAACCCAATAGCCTGAAGGGGCACCCTCGCATGCCGTACATATATACATTTTAACTGCAAACAACACGCAGTATAATTAATGTAAAGAACGACGCTTGTGTAGAACAGCGTTCCGCAAAGATGAGGAGGGAGAACGAACAAATGAAAAATGAGGTACCTCCCGGGAATCGAACCCGGGATCATCCGACTGCCGGTCAGATTTCTGATTGATCGAGGTCCTTGGTGTAGTGGATACCATATCTGACCGGCAATCGGATGATCCCGGGTTCGATTCCCGGGAGGTACCTCATTTTTCATTTGTTCGTTCTCCCTCCTCATCTTGTGCGGAACGCTCTTCTACACAAGCGTCGTTCTTTACATTAATTATACTGTGTGTTGTTTGCAATTAAAATGTGTGTGTGTATATATATATTATATATATATATATATATATATAATATATAACCTAACCTTAACCCGTGTGTTCTCCGATTGCGTGTGTTAACCGGGGCTTCGCCCCCCAGACCCCCCCATGATAATATATACGTACTAAACTTACCTTATTGTGGAGGTTCAAGGTCACTGTTGGTGAAACATTCAATAATAATAATCGAATAAGCTTTCTTCATAGATTCAACTTACGAAGGATTTTGAGAACGTGTTTTTTAGGTGGTTTGTTTCTTCACACTCATTACCAAATTCTTTAAATGAAATAGGATCTTAATGAATTTTTTCATTAATATAACGACAGGAATGTGTTTCGCAAAATTTTTTTCAATGTAATTTTTCAGAAAGACACAATTAATACATAATTACATAAATTACTTTGAGCTAATTCAGCGCAAGGAATTTTGCACCAAATTACGACAGAATAATTATAAAACAAAGAGTAACTTACAAATTACGCCAGGATACTAAATCAGAGATTTACTTAAGAGTAAAAATATGTCAAATGGACGCAGAGTTCAGAAAACGCTACAATATTTCAACTGCTTTTGGAAGAAAAGTTGGAATTATATAGAAGAATTTTCATATGCCAGAAGAGGAACCACATCAAGCTCAAATTGTAAAACAGTTTGTTTTTACCAGTAATTGAATTTTGCTCTGTTGTGACAAGTCCATACTGCGGATATTGAAGCACTACGAAGAACCTTTATGCTTAAACCAAACAGAAAGATTACTGGTCAATGGTCATGTCTGAAATCTCTGAAATTGAAATTCAGTGGAAAGACGTCGTGAACGATATACAGTGTGATACTGTACTGAAAATAATTGAAAACTCAATGTCTAATTATAAAAACTAAATAAAAGCAATCGATGGAAGGGGATGATTGTGAATCATAAACTAACATAACCCGTCCGTAGGATATTTGTCGATAAAAAGTCTTGTCGATGAGGTGACGCACTGATAGTCTTTAGTCTTTACTGTAGATCGCAAATCAAAAGCTTCGTTAGCGTACGAGGCTAACACTATTTAATTCGAAGACACAGCGAATATATATATATATATATATATATATATATATATATCAACAAAAGAGAGAGAGAGAGAGATTACTGTAGTTCCATGTGTCTCCTATCTCGCACTATCTTTTGTGTCAATTATTTCCTGCTTCTTGTAAGACATTTGTTTTATGTCAAATAGAAGTAACTGTTTCAACATGATTTTCCCATATTGATTTAACATAACGCTGAATCCAAGTTAGTGTAAGTTAGATTAGATTAGATTTGGTAACGTCACAGTAAAAGGTAAATGAATTCTTTTATAACACACACACACACACACACTATATATTATAATATATATATATATATATATATATATATATATATATATATATATATATATATCTGTTGAACGCACTAAGGAGTCTTAAATCTTTACATGCATCTAAATTAAGGAGGTAAAAAGTAACAGGCTATGTAGCTCATTCCTATACGATGTGGGGGTGAGTGTACCTCAAGGGTCAGTTTTAGCCCGAGCAGTGAAAGAGTAAGCAGCCAACTCAACTTAACTCAACCCAGGAACAAGCAGGGAGGAGGGAACAAGAGCCTCACCACTCAGAGTGCGCCACCATAACCACTGAGCCCTAGAATTAAGGTTGTACTACATATAAAATTTTAAAAGTTTACGTTTTATGGTTGTTGTGTATAAATAGCTTTGAAGGATTCTAAGTTTTACTTCTTAAAAGTTTATATCAGTAATAAATTTTCTCAAGATGACCGTATCACCGATGACGAGGATTTGGAAAAGATGTTTTCGATCCGTTTCTACATTCATTGAAAGTCCCGCTTCGATCCTGCGATAGTCTATTGTAAAGGTTGGTGAGTTAAGAAGAATACATAATAGTAAAAACAAACGAGTGAATTAACAGAAGGTAAAAGAGCTTAATTTGTACTACTCTCAACTCTGGGATTTTACCCAGATTGCTAATGCAAACCGACTATAATTTTCAATATGTACTTTTCAAACCAAAATCAAACGTTATAAAGAGACTAAGTGTGGTGCCAATAAGGATTGAAGTCATCGGGAAAAAGTGCCAACCAGCTGGGAAAACAGATTATTAAAACTCGGTTACCTCAGACGTCGTAGAAAAACAGCTTTAGACCTCCGTTCTGAGCTACAAAAAGCAAAGGGAACTGTCGTTTCTGCAAGTACAGTCAGAAGAAGGCTTAATACAGCCTTATAAAGTAATCCACAAATCAGCAAAAACACCTGCGGGTTATGTTCAACAATTCCATTTTATTTTACAAGTATTTTGAAACCTCATGGCCAACCTTCGTAAGAAGAAGAGTAGGAGAGGCTTACAGTAATGGTAATAATCGCATTGTCCCAACGGTCAAATTTAGAGGAGGCAGCAGCATCATGGTTTGAGGATGTATGTTTTCATTAGACGTTAGGAAACTGTTTTTATAAAGGACGAATGAACTCTCAAAACTGTACAGACATGCTAGGAAAAGTCTGGAGGATCTTCATCGACCAATTTCTTCCAGAAGAGATGAAATCTGACATCATTTTTCAACAAAACAATG
>JAJOZX010005949.1:0-52500 GCA_023014485.1 Bathynomus jamesi
CCCCCCCCCCCCAAGTTATTGCCAATTTGAGCTAAGTTTAGATTCTCATGTTTTTCAGTTTTAAATTTGAAGTTCCGGTTACTTTGAGTAATTTTAAGTATTCTAAGGTCGGTGTTTTCATTGAAACTTAAAAAAAGACTACATTGATGGTATTACTAATGATTTTAAGGTACTATATTTAAATTAAAATTGTTAACTTTCAATTAAAAGGTACCAAACTCTCCAATTTGTTTAATTTTTTGCCTTTCATGTTAATTTGAATTAGCGTCCTATGCGCTCCGAATAATAAAAATTTGTCCTGTAAATATTAAGATTTGTTCACACAAATCAAGATGCGGCGACTTTAACCCAGCTGTGAAAAGAATTTCCAGCGTGGTTTTGATTTTGGAGGAGGAAGAATTTGCGAGTCCATGACGGCTATTCCATACTCCAAAGTGAGCACTGACTGACCTTTCGAAGCGAAAAGGTTTGGTTTGTATATACCCAGTACATTAACAACTTTAATGTAAATAAAATACAGTACGATTTTATACATGTATGTTTGAATAAGTATGCGCATGTGTAATATGTACAGGGGTTAGACAAAATAATATGAACACCCGCCGATTTCACCGGTTATCTTTACGGACTGCTCAGACACAAAGTAAACGGTCAAATGACTGGCAAACCTATTTAAATGCGTAACAGAGAGTGTATACGTCATGTTATAACCCTCATGTTGTTTTTACAGATCTGAGTGAATTATGAATTAGCAGTTATGAAAGACCTGTCAGACTTCCAAAGAGGGCAAATTGTCGGAGCGCGGATGGCTGGTGCATCGGTGACGAAAACCGCTCAGATGTTCAATGTATCCAGAGGAACTGTCTCTATGGTCATGTCTGCATACCAAAACCATGGAAAGACAAGCACCGACAAATGCAATAGTGGACGCAAGAAGAAGCTGTGTGATCGAGACCGCCGGGTGCTAAAGCGCATTATGACAAAGAACCATAAGACCACAGCTCCAAAATGACTGCAGAGCTTAACCAGCATCTTGCAAGCCCGGTATCGACCAGAACTGTACGTCGCGAGCTCCATGGAGCTGGATACCATGGGAGGGCTGCAATTGCCAAACCCTTCCTTTCGCACATCAACATTGAGCGGCGCAGAAAATGGTGTAATGACCATAAGAATTGGTCAATGGACCAGTGGAAGAATGTAGTCTACTCCGACGAATCCTCCTTTACGCTATTTCCATGTTCCGGTCGAGTTTACGTCTGGAGACAGCCTAAAGATGCTTATGACCCCGACTGCCTGACCCCAACCGTTAAGCATGGAGGCGGATCTGTGATGGTTTGGGCAGCAATATCGTGGAATACTCTTGGCCCAGCTGTAGTACTGCATGGTAGGGTTAACGCCCAGGTCTATCTGTCAATATTGGCTGACCAGGTCCATCCCATGGTCCAAACGCTGTTTCCCAATGGCGGCGCCGTCTTCCAGGATGATAATGCACCAATCCACACCGCTGGGGGTCGTTAAAAACTGGTTTGAAGAGCATGTTAGTGAAGTAGAACGCTTGGATTGGCCTCCACAATCCCCGGATCTTAACATTATCGAGCATCTGTGGTGTCAGTTGGAGCAGCAGGTCAGAAGCCGATTCCCACCGCCGGCGTCTTTGGAGGAACTGGAGCAGGGTTTGCTCGAAGAATGGCTCAGGATTCCTCTAGCCACTGTCCAAAAGCTGTATGAATCAATTCCCCGACGCATTGCAGCTGTTATTGCCGCTAAAGGAGGACCAACTCCATATTAAGAATAAAAACCGCCATTTATCAAGGTGTTCATATTATTTTGTCCAACCCCTGTATCTTCGTACATATACGTACACTGTTTTCAGGTCCACATTTCGGTGTTTAAATTCTCTGAAGTTTAACAGTTCAAACTTATTTTTATATATTTTCATTGAATCCTTTATCCAGTATCGCATCAATCGCGCGTTCAGAAAACTTTATACTTACACAGGGTGGACCACGAAAAGTGGGAATCTGGTAATGTTCTCGTAAAATTTATACCCTGAAGCCTTTTCAAAGGCAAAACTGTTGACAAAACAAATTATCGAAGTATTAGATCACCTGAAGATCAGGGCCCCCCAGCCTTGTTTAGTTAGCTTCATAAGGCTAACTAACGAAAATATCACCTAACCTAACCAATCGTCAAGGGCGTACAGTTGACCTGACGATTGGTTAGGTTAGGTCAGGTCGTGATATTTTCGTTAGTTAGCCTTATAAGACTAACTAAAGAAGGCTGGGGACCCTGATCTTCAGGTGATCCGAAATATTTTTATAAAATGCCAAATTTCTCGACGAAATGATTCACCCAACCTAACCAATTTTTGATCTAATTTAACCCTTATTTCATAACCTGGGTGAATATACCCTTGGTATAATTTACCATGGTTATAAAGATTAACTTAACCTTACCTAATAAGGTGACAAGATTTGTAAGTCGGGAAAAGCCGGACATATACCTTAATAATAGTGTCTCTGTTAAATTTTTATGATTCAGTGGTATACAGTATTATTCACTGTCAAAACAATGTTCATAAAGGGTCATTCAAAAACAACGTGGTCCTTAAAGGCGGGGAAGGGGGTTCCTTATTTGACCACATAGGGGAGCGGGGGTTTTGACGTTTAACCACGTGGCCAATACTAAGCATTAAAATATGCGCCCGATTTCTGTCAGTTGATTGTTTGTTTGCCATTTGTATTACAGTGTACAAGAAGGTAGAAATAAATGAATGACATGTTTATCTAACCATTTATTCGGGGGAAAATTATTACGGAACTGTACCAAGCTGTTTTACTTGCAATTTTGAAAGTGCCCTCCCTCGTGATCGATGCACAATTGCAGGCACAGAGTGGCACACACGCCTGCAGAGTTCGATATCAATTTCCTCAAACTTTGCAGTGATTTGAGCCTTCAATTCCTGAATGGTACGAGGCTTTTCACGGTAAACAAGGTCTTTCATGAGCCCCCAAAGAAAGAAATCTGGAGGTGTAAGGTCTTGGGAGCGTGCCGATCCACTTTCCGGGAAAGTTTTCATCAAGCCACTGACGAACATGACGTCCATAATGAGGTGGAGCTCCATCTTGCTGGAAATAACAGTCCTGATCTTGTACCCTGGGCCAAAAGAAGGTTTGCAGCATATCCAGGTAAATTTCTGCAGTGACAGATCCCTCAAAGAAAAAGGGTCCAATTATCCCTAATGGAGATATGGCTGCCCAAACTGTCACGCCAGGTAAATTTACCTCCTTCTCAACTGTCACACTTGTGTTCTCCGCAGCCCAGTAGACACAATTGTGTCTGTTAATTGTGCCGTTAAGCTTAAAACATGCCTCATCTGACCACCAGATGTTGTCTAGCATTGTGTCCTCTTCGTCAAGTTTAGCTAAGAACTAACTCTTCGCAAAATTGAAGACGGCGGTCATCATCTCCATCATGAAGGGCATGCAGTAAGCGTGGAATGTAAGGTTTTCATTTTTTCTGGTGAAGGATACGGATAACACTTGATTGGCTCACTTCCAACTCTGCAGATAAACGGCGAGTTGACTTTTGCGGACTTTGTTTCAGTCTCCTGATGGCTTCTTCAGCCTTAGCTACATTCGTTGCCGTTTTCGGACGACCGGACTTCTTTGCAGTGGCTACCGACCCTGTTGCTTCAAATTTCTCGACAATCAATCGTATGTTTCTTCCCTGGGGTGGGTTAATATCGAATTCCTGTGCCAAACGGCGTGCCGCCATCGTTGGTTGTTCATTACATTTGTAGTAATGTTTCACGGCCGCAATGCGTTGATTCATTGAAAGGTAATTCATGGATCAATTTGGTGCAAATTCAGTAACTTTCCAAACTCTCAGCAATAACCTGCAAAACAAAAACAAAAATAAATAAACTAAGAAAATTAATAATCTGCAAGACAATTATTAACAACATGACTTCCCAGAAAGAATCTGACAGCCGAAAAAACAGAAATCGGGCGCTACTTTTGACTCACCCTATATATATATAGGGTAGACAGGGTAAAACGCCCATGCGGGGTGACAAGCCTATGAATATTATTTCAAATGTAAATGACCGCATGCGTCTGTAGGTTTCAGGAACACCTATAATCTCGTAGGACTAAAGAGTACAGCCTTGGGAAAAAATATAAATACGCTACACTGTATGGTCCAATTAATATGTATGCATCCAATAAGTTAGTATGTATCCAATATGTGTGCTCCAATAAATAATTTTTTGAACATTCAAAATTACATTTTTTAGTCAGGATATTATTTTCAATTAAAGAAACAAACAATTAATAGAGTTTATTTAGAAGATATGCCTTTTAATTGTTCATTTTTACCTCATTACCTCAGTAATATAAAAAATCTAATATGGCACCTTACATTTTACATAAGATTAACAAGGGGTAGGGGTGACATCAGAAGACCACGTAGTTTTGGAGGGGGATTTAAGTCATTGGCCACAAATGACCACAAGGGGCGGATGGGTTTGAAAATCACCCGAAAAAGGACCACGTGGTTTTTGAATGATTCCTAAAACCTACAATAATTATTCATGAGGTACTTGATTTCCACAATGTGAATGGAAGTCGATCATCTATAAATAACAATATTTATATGAAAAAGTCCCGCCCACTATTTAGAAACTTCAGAGAGTGAGTGAGTGAGGGTAAACATAAGGACTAAAATTCGGATCATGCTTTATATTTGAGCCTGTAAAGCGGCCACGCTCAGACCGTAATAGTAAACGTATCTTCCATCAGCTATTGCAGTATCCTGACAGAAAAAGTGATGGAAGAGGAGTTGCAGGAAGGTATAATTAAAAATATTTTTAAGAGTGCTTTTATACCGTGTGTACCTTAATTTTGTGTATACTGGTCACTTGCTGTGACCTGTTATTGCTATTAACTTTTTTTTTTTTAAACTTATTTTTCAAGTTTTTCATGAAAAATAGCATTACGAGAATCTTTTAAATCTTGTGGGTAATTTCATAAGTGATTTAGGGTATATAAAATAAGATTTGAGGGCACTGATTCTCCTCGCAGACGTCAGTAGAATGTTCAGTGCCTTACCTATTTTACTGACTTCCTTCAGCATCCTATCTCATTCGTCAATTATACGCCTCATTCTTTGGTCTTTCGTATTTCATAATAAATTTTAAATTATAGTTTATTTTTTTTAATACATTTTATGATTATAGCTATTTCGCTGTTATGGTCATCAATTGATGATATACGATAGATTATTATTCTTCTGCAGCTTAAATCCCATCTCTATATGGGGGGTCGCTGTTCTTGATGAGTCTCCTCCATTCTCTTCTGTCACGTACCGTGTCCTCGTCCAAATTTTTCTCCCGGATGTCTGCCGCCACGCAATCCCTTCACCTCGTCTTCGGTCTACCTCTTCTCCGTCCCGACACCTCCATTTCCAGCACCCTACGTCCCACGTAATCATCATCCTCTTCTCATCATGTGCCCATACCATCTCAGTCTGGCTTCTTGGACTTTTCTTGATGCATCTACTACTATCACAGTTCCTCTAATGCGTTCGTTTCTGATTCGATCCTTTCTAGTTACACCTCACATCCATCGCAACATTTTCATTTCAGCCACATCCATCTTTGTCACTAGTCTTGTTCATTGGCACCGTCTCCATTCCGTACAACATGGCTGGCCTAACCACTGTTTTGCTTTCAGCTTCACCGGCATCCTACGATCACAGAGAACTCCCAACACCTCTCTCCAGCTCCTCCATCCCGACTGTATCCTACGATTCACCTCTCCCCTCTGCTCCCCCCTCTGCCTCGATTGTTAATCCCAAGTATTTAAAACTATCTACCCGTTTCATCAGTTCACCGTTTAACATCACTCCCCCTCCTTCATCCGGTTGTACATTACATCTCAGATATTCAGTCTTCCAACTAACTTTCATACCTCTACTTTCCAATGCCTCCCTCCAATTTTCTAGTTGTTCTACCTCCTGTCTTGTCTCTGCGCACAACACTACATCATCGGCATACATTATGCACCAAGGAGCAACCCCTCTAACTTCCTCAGTCAACACATCCAACACCACGTTGAATAGGAATGGACTCGGTGCTGACCCCTGATGCAGACCAACTCCAACTCCTAAACTCTCCGTCACACCAACACTACACCTCACTTTCGTCGTAACCCCTCTATACATTTCCTGAATCAATCTGACGTACTTCTCTGGGACCATCTTCTCCCTCAGGCACCTCCAAACATCTTGTCTCTGTGTCCTATCATACGCCTTCTCTAAATCTATGAAAACCATGTGCAATGCCTTCTGTCCTTCCCTGTACCTTTCCTCCAACTGTCGTAATGCAAAAATAGCGTCAGACGTACTTCGTCCGGGCATAAAACCGAATTGCTCTGTCGACACGCCTGCCTCCTCCCTCAGCCTTAAGTCCACAATTTGCTCCCACACCTTCATGGTGTGCGATATCAGCTTGATACCCCTATAATTTGAGCATTCCTGTATATCCCCTTTCTCTTTGAATATGGGTACTATGATACTGGCACGCCATTCCTCCGGGACCACCTCTTGGTCGCAGAGCTTTTCCATAAGATCATGCAGGAGATCCACTCCTTCATCGCCAAGTGCCTATATACGATAGATTATTATGCGCGTTAATTGATGATTTAATGTTTCCCACCCACACCTTTAATATTATTTCATAAGGTAAGTTTTCGAACATCTTTTGGGTTTTTTGTGCGAGTGGCGAGAATCTTGCAATTTAAGTTAGCAGCGAAAAGGGTTGTTAATAATCGTTCGGGAGTGCTATAAATTGACTGTCGCTGCATCTACACTGAAGCACGTTTTTTCTACTAGGATTTCTATTGCTTTCCATGACTTGCCTACCTTGCTTCAGTCTGCTTTCAATTTCCAATGACATTCAGCTTGGTCTTCCTTCAGCCAAAATAAAGAAGTAATGCAGTTACTTAAATTAACTAAAAAATTAATTTATCCGTTACTTCAGTTTAAAAGTAAAATAAAAATGTTTAGTTACTGAGTGATTTTAATTTAAAAGAAAATGACCAGCTAAAGAAAACGAATACCTATTATATTTATCAAGGATAACTTGTATAATAATATACTTAAAAGTCCAAGTACACCTGTAATTTTTTTATTATGGAAGTAATGAAATACACATTTTTGAAAAACGTCTATTATAAATCATAACAAAAGCAAATGTTTTAATATAATTAGTAAGAAATTACCCTACCTACCTACAACCTCATATCTTGCAGACATCGATTACATTAACGTTTGAAGTGTTTCTTTGGAAATGGGTTGCCATTTCACTTGCATTATGTCCCATAATTGCTGCAAAGTAGCAGGTCCTTCTTTCACTATATCCTCCTTTAGAATATTCGAAAGGTTTACAGTTGGATTCAAATCCGGGCTCTGTAACCGGTGGGGGAGGGAGCTATTTTATTACTGTAATGCTTTTTACTTCGTTCATTTCGCATTCAATAATTTATATTCATCTTTGTTACATGCTTATGGTCGTTATCACGCTGGAATTCAAACCCATCTCCTGTCAAAAGCATTCCAATTGCGTACAAAGATGTGGGAGGTTCCCCCCAACCCCATCCATTTTTACCAACTCACCAACTCCATCTTCGCAGAAACATCCCCACACCATTATACAGCCTCCACCATGCTTTACGGTTTTATTAACATATTTCTGGTTATATTTTTCGTAGGCAAGTCTTCTCGAAAAAACTCTCCTTGTGTTAGCAAAAAGTGTTAATTTAGTTTCAACTGTCCAAGGTACTTTTTTCCACACCTTCACATTCCTTATGCTCGTGTGTGTGTGTGTGTACTAGGTGAGGTACCCGGTGTTGCCCGGGTTAATTGAATGCCCGGTTAGGTCAACTGAATGCCCCCCCCAAACCCCCTCATCCCCCTTTATGCAACTTGGGCTACCCCCACTCCCCCCACCCTTCCCCTTTACTGCCCGGGATAAATTTCACAAACAGACAGGTTAAACTACAGAAAAGAACGCAGCCGTGAAAATTTTGAGCTTCACATTGTGTCACGATTTCTGAATCCGATCAGATATCCCCCAAAACCCCCTTGACCAAATAATTGAACTCCAAATTACTGTCGGTTCAATTATTTGGTCAATAAAACTATAGAAAAGAACACGGTCATGAAAATCTTAAGCTTCACATTTCCGCCCGTAATACAAACAGACAGACAGGCTGACCGACTCTGTGTTGAAATTCTTCATCCCATAAGAGGTTCCCGTGCCAAATTTGGTAGCTCTAGATCAAACGGTTTGCGCTTGCATAAAGGACAGACAGAAAGGCGAAAATATATATATAATATATATATATATATATATAAATTTAATTTTTCCACATTTAAACGTGAAATTCGAATCTGAAATCATCATCTTCCGCAGCTTATTATCCCATCTTTACATGGGGGTCGCTGTTTTTGGTTCGTCTTCTCCACTCTCCTCTGTCGTATACCACGTCCTCCTCCAAGTCCTTCTCCCTGATGTCCGCCACCACACAGTCCCTCCATCTCGTCTTCAGTCTTCCTCCTCTTCTCCGTCCCGGCAACTCCATCTCCAGCACTCTGCGCCCCACATACTCCTCCTCCTCTTCTCCTGACGTGTCCATACCACCTCAGCCTGGCCTCCTGCACCTTCTTAGATGCTTCCGCCACATCCATCTCAACATCTTCATTTCAGCCACATCGATTTTCTTTCATTGCTCTTCTTCATTGGCACAGTCTCCATTCCATACAACATTGCCGGCCTCACCACTGTTTTGAATACCTTTCCCTTCAGTTTCACTGGGACCCTCTTATCACAGAGCACCCCTGATACGTCTCTCCAGTTCTTCCACCCCGACTGTATTCTACAGTTTATCTCTCTCTCTGCTCCCCCCTCTGCATCCACTGTTGACCCCAAGTATTTAAAATACTCCACCGTCTTAACACGCTCTCCACTCAATGTCACTTCCCCTCCTCGGTCCTGCTGCACATCACATCATATATTCGGTCTTCTTTCGGCTAATTCTTATCCCCCTACTTTCCAACGCCTCTCTCCAATTTTCCAACTGCTGCTCCACCTCCTCTTTCGTCTCCCCACTCAACACAACATCGTCTGCATACATCATGCACCACGGCGCCTCCCCTCTAATCCTCTCCGTCAACACATCGCATACCACATTGAAAAGGAAGGGGCTCAAAGCTGATCCTTGGTGCAGACCAACTTCCACCCCAAAGCTCTCTGACACACCCACGCTACTCCTCACCTTAGTTGTTACTCCCCTGTACATCCCCTTGATCAGTTTAACGTACTTCTCCGGTACCATCTTTTCCCTTAAGCATCTCCAAACTTCCTACCGTGGTATCCTATCATATGCCTTCTCCAAGTCAATAAAAACCATGTGCAACGCCTTCTGCCCCTCTCTGTACCTCTCTGCCAACTGTTTCAATGCAAAAACTGCATCTGTCGTTCTCCTTCCCGGCATAAATCCAAACTGTTCCACTGACACTTCCGCTTCGTCTCTCAACCTACTCTCCACTATTCGCTCCCATATCTTCATTGTATGTGATATTAGCTTGATCCCTCTATAATTCGTGCAATCTTGTACATCTCCCTTCTCTTTGAATATAGGCACTATGATGCTGGTCCGCCACTCATCCGGAATCACCACCTGGTCAAACAACTTCTGCATTAGATCCCACACCAGATCCACCCCTTCATCTCCCAGTGCCTTCCATGCCTCGGCTGGTATCTCGTCTGGGCCAGTCGCTTTGTTATTTTTCATCCTATTCAGAGCACGACTCACTTCCATCCTCCCCACTTGTTCTGTCATAGCTACATTTGGTAATCCATCCTCATAGAAAGATCTTGAAATAATGATAGGTATTTTATTCAACTGCGTTAACTTGTAAATTCTGTTTTACGAATGTTACACACACACACACACACACACACACACACACACACACACACACACACACACACAGAGTACTTGATATTTCTAAAATGCTTATTGTCTCTAGAATTTATTTACATGTACACATTTTGTGAGTAAGATGTAATTAAGATATTTGAATTTATACAAACGTTACACTTCGCACCATTTCCTCGATACTGTAGTTAAATGGTAATAAATGACATAACTGAAAAGAAAGAAAAACAATACAGTATCTGTACAGAAAATTTTAAGTTAGTGAAACCTTACCATTTACTTCAAGCTCACGAACCACTTAGATTTTGAGTGCAGCTTCACAAATGTGGTCTCATTGGCTTTGGCTGCAAAGCTCATAATTTTGATGGTTGTAGAATCTTTATAACCATTTCTTAATTTAACAGAAGTGTATGAAATTGGTGTGACTAGATATAGAAAGGCTTTGGTATAACATTTTTAACAATTCAGTTAAAATTAACCAATAAGTTATTCTGATGCAAACTAGAGCGAAATTTAGCCAAGTCACTTACAAACAACGCTACTGACAGCCATTGTTCAGTAATTGTATGGAACAGTGCAGATGCTCATGCGCCGTTGTTTAGTAATTGTATGGAATAGTGCAGATGCTCATGCGCCATTGTTTAGTAATTGTATGGAACAGTGCAGATGCCCATGTTTGGAGTTCTCCGGCACAGGCTCACCTACACTGAACAGCCTTTGGTTTTTAACCCTTCGGCAAAATGAACGAGGAAGACTCAGAGAGTCGGCCGCAAGACCCCGTTACTACTGAGCTACGGTCCACATCGGAAGAAAATGTAAAAAACTGTTTTTAAAGCGAGGAGACCTTAAAATATATGTATGTATGTATACAGGGCCGGATTTACTTGCTTGTTGGCCCTAGGCCAAACCTTATCAGTGCCCCCCCCCCCAAATATTATATATGTATATAGTAATATTGTAATGTAAAAAAAAAAGAATTACAACATAATGTAACACATCAATAATTTTATTCAAATTAGTTTTATATCATGTACAACTTATTCTTACACAAAGGAATAATGGAAAAAAATACAGTAAAATTGAAGCATAATAAATTTTGCAATAAGAATTACAACATAATGTAATACATTACACATTAATAATTTTTAATCAAATTAGTTCCATATCAAGTACATCAAAGTAAATCAAGTTCCATATCATGTACATCTTACACATAGGAATAATGGAAAAATACAATGAAACTGAAGCATAATAAATTTTGCAAGCACAACTATGTGAAGTTCAAAATGACTTTTTCCTGCTTTTTTCTATGGCAAATTTGTCAATGATACTGTTTGTGTCAAGGGATTGTAGGAGGTCCCCAGTGGGCCCCCAGTTACTGGTGGGCCCTAGGCCAATGGCCTATGTTGCCTATTGGAAAATCCGGCCCTGTATGTATATGTATGTACAGAGCTGGGCAGTATTTAAATACATTTGTATTTAAATACGTATTTAAATACATTTGTGTATTTAGAACTGTATTTATAAATACATTGTTTTTCATGTATTTAAATATAGTATTTAAATACTTTAATGAGTATTTAAATACAATGTATTTAAATACTCAAAATATAAAAATGTAAATACTTTTACTGGTTTAATACACGTTCTGTACTAGCACAATACGACGCGTCGACAGTGTAGTACAGCATGGTTCATGTTTTAACGTGTCAGTTCAATCAGTTGTGTGTCACTCTTAGTCAAAAGCGGTTGATTTCTTTATCGTGTGCGTGTCATGGCTTCAACAAGCAAATCCGGTGAATCAAACAGTGATATATCTGCAGATAACAATTTAGTGCACCCTCTGTTTGATGGAAAATACTTTAAAATTAAATCTAAAGACGGTAATATCGGAAATTAGATTGTACTATTTCTTTATCCTTTATCAAGCATTTTATATTGTTGTTACTCATGAATTAGTGAATGCATATGTTAAAATTTGTATGTATTTAAAATGTATTTACAAATGTATTTAAATACAATTGATGTATTTTGTATTTAGTATCTAAATACATTCGTAAAATGTATTTAGTATTTAGTATTTAAATACATTTCTCCCATGTATTTAGTATTTAGTATTTAAATACATTCAATGTATTTATTGCCCAGCTCTGTGTATGTATGTATATAAGAATAGAACTCTATCCACATACTATTGCGCAAAATGCGTCTGTGTCCCCTGTTCGCTTTCTTCGGAACCGTGCACAGCCTAACCTGCACATCGGAAAATTCTGCAACCACCACCAACTGATAGCCCATGAGCTTCTGATGTGTTCTGTCAAGTTTCCAGGTCCTAGGTCACAATTACTGGGTCCGAAGACCCCAGCACCGCGATAAAACTACAGAAAAGAACGCAGCCGTGAAAATCTTGAGCTTCACATTGTGTCAAGATTTCTGAATCTTAAAATTTTCATGTGACATATACTGCTACCTGCCCGGAGGGCGATAGCGAGCTACCGCTTGTTAATAACTGTGAAAACGACTTTGAGCTCACAAATTTCATTTGATTTTCTCATCGCCACCTAGTGTCAGGATTGCACAACTACGTTCTTGCCTATTTAACCTTACCTGTATTGTAACCATAGTTTTAGAATTACACGAGTAATTAATCAATCACTTATTAAATTGATAATCCATTCATAAATTTATTTATAATATAATACTTTGCCCTATAATTAATAAAATTAAAATATTTAAGGAAACTGCAAAACATAAGATTACATTTTGAATCAATCGTCAATTTTTGTTGTCATTTTCATTAGGCTTAGGTAAGTCTAATGATAGGTAAGCCTATCTAGCATTAGCTTTGTTATACTGAACATTTATTGGTTTCAAGTGTACCCAGTAAACATAGTTCGAGACATGATAGTAAAAACCCACTCTAATAGACAGAGTTTATTTCCACAACAGTTTCGATGCCCACTGGCATCCTCCTCGGGTGGATACAGAAAACTGTTGTGGAAATAGTCTGTCTATTAGAGTGGGTTTTTACTATCATATTTTGACCTTCACGTAAAAAAAAAAGTGAATTTTGTTTGCATTTATAGTTCGAGACTATTTATATATACATATATTTTTTTGGGGGGGGGGGGGGGAAGCATCCTTCCTATTCCTAAAATTTTGTCCTGTAACCCTCACAAAATGAAATTGGAAAGAAAGCTAAAAACATGGTGTTCTTTTGCATCGTGAAAATAAAAGGTACTGGAAAGTCCGTCAGAAAAAGATATATATATATATATCAGTATATATATATAGTTTGCGTGTTCAATGTAACGCATGTTTCTGTCGTAGTCCATATATTCAAGGGCTGAATCCAAACCATTCGTTAATCAAAGTTTCATACTTGAAAGGAGTTGTAGATCGCGTGCCTTACGTGCCTTGTAGATCGCGTGGAATAATATAAATGGTAGTAAAATGCAACTTTTCTATAAATATTTCTATAAGTTTAATATATAGGTTTAGCTTAGTTGTGAGAAAAGGAAGCCAAAATGCGTGTAAAGTAAGTGACTGGTAACTGAAATATGTGGTTTTGAATAACAATAAATCTTATACTTTTTGATGTTCATTTTGTCCAAAATATTGGACGGGGTTAAAGACTGCCAAGGAGACTGTGAAAATTGTTAGTACTACATAGATAAAAAAGGAATACAAAATCGATGATTAATAATTAATATACAGTACCACGAGTGAGCTGACGGAACACAGAAACGAAAAGGTGGCTGTGCTATATACATGACATTCATATGGCAAACACACTAGTAAGTAAATCAAACATCTACGTAAAACTTTTAGCATTAAAAATTGAAAAGCTAAACGTGATATGATAGTAATTTACAACAGTGGTGTATTCTCCTGTTATCGCGTTACCGGCGGTAAACTAACCTCAGAGAATTCAAAAATTATTTCGATAAATATTAAAACATCACTTAAAAAGCTCATCAAACAATAATTACTGCAGTTTTGAGAGCACGATGAAATAATAATATTAGATGAGCCACAGCCAGGTTGATCGCAATAATTGTGCGAGTACCAAAGACTATCGTGGGGACTGGGGATGATGACGCAGTGCATGACGCAGGTTTATCGCTCATGACGTGAGTTTATCGCTCATTTCTACGAGTGATCTGTGCTGCTAGCCAGTTCTGTTTGCTATTGTGTGTATATGTTAATTTAATTGTCTATATCATTTGTGTTCTTTATTGATTTTATATAAGCACACCGGACAAAAAATTAGTCACCCCTAATAGCACCGATAGTAGGAAGTTCAAGGTCACACAGAGGGCGCTGATGTAGCATTGGTAAGTGACAAGTAGCGGTGACGTAGCACACAGGATCAGATCTGTTTCGTGGGGTGGTGAAGAACAAAGTGTGTGTTGGATATAGTCTGCAAAATGGGTCGTGAGGCAGACGTTACTCAGTGGCAAAGAGGAGCCATCGTGTTTGGCAGAGCCCACGGACACAAAATGTCTGAAGTAGCCCAATTTGTTGGTGTGTCAACGCGTACTGTCCAGCGAGTTTACAAAGAGTGGTGTAGTTCGCAATCAACTGACAATCGACGGCGTAATTGTGGCCGGAAAACAATTCTCGACAATAGGGGCCGCCGCCATGTTTCTCGTCTAGTAACTGCAAATCGTTTTCAAACCAGAGAACAATTGCTCCAAGAAACCAATGAGGTTCTCCAGCGACCAATTTCCGAACGGACATTGCGACGAGAACTGCATGCGATGGACATCTGGAGCAGGGTACCACGGAAGAGGCCGCTGTTAACAGCAAGTCACAAATTGGCACGTTATAAATGGGCTCAGAGGCACAAAAACCGGACTGCGGCAGATTGGAAACGTGTAATTTGGTCCGATGAGTCCCGTTTTTGTTTGTTCTCCAATGATGGGAGGCGACGAGTACATCGCAGGTCCAACGAATCCTTTAATCCTGAATGCGTCGAAGGTGTTGTTCAGGTTGGAAACAGAAAGTGAAGCGCAGGAATAGACACCGACGGACTCTGGCGGAACTTCGGGACCGGCTGATGAACGAGTGGCAGCAAATCGATGTTCAGTACATGCACAACCTCGTAGAGTCTCTGCCTCGCCGGATTCGTGCGGTTATCAAGGCCAGAGGCGCCGTCACACGTTATTAGGTACATTCTGAGAGGGGTGACTAATTTTTTGTCCGGTGTGCTTATATATATATATATATTCGCAGAAACCAATGCCCCAAGGGGGCACCTCCCGCATGCCGTAACATTATATACATTCAACTGCAAAGAACACGCAGTATAAATAACGTAAAGAACGACGCTTGTATAGGAGATATTCCGCGCAAGACGAGAGAGAGAGAACGAAACAAATGAAAAAATGAGGTAACCGAACCCGGGATCTTCCGATTGCCGGTCAGATGCGATACCATTACACCATGGGCCTCCATGGTATCGCATCTGACCGGCAATCGGAAGATCCCGGGTTCGATTCCCGGGTGGTTATCTCAATTTTTCATTTGTTTCGTTCTCTCTCTCTCGTCTTGCGCGGAATATATATATATATATATCAGGTCATCTCATAAGTAATGTCGTGTTTTACGATAGATTAAGTTTAAACTAGTCCTACTCGGTTTAAGCATAAATTTTTCGAAGGTTATATCTGAGGAGATCTATCGTGTTTCGCTACATACTTTACAGACCTTGACCAGTGAAGACGTGTGTTTTGCTTTATGTGAACCCCTCATAAACATGGCGGTATCAGAAGAGCATATCAGGCATATAATGCTTTAAGAGTTCAAAAAAGGGAATAGTGCTACTGAAGCACTTGAAGAAGACTGTTCAACAACTGTCGAAGAATTGGCCCAGAAACTCAATTCATCCTTGTCCACCATCCATCGACATTTGCAACAACTTGGGAAAGTGCCTAAGCTAGGAAAATGGGTGTCACATGAATTGTCGGTCGACAATCTGAGGGTGCGGGTAAATATTAGCACAGCTCTTCATTCCCGTGAACTCCAAGATCTGTTTTTGCACCGTTTAGTGACTGGTGATGAAAAGTGGATACTGTACCAGAATGTTAAGCGCTGTCGACCATGGGTTTGTGCCGGAGAACCAGCGACACCACAGCCAAAACCAAATCTCCACCCTCGGAAGGTGTTGCTTAGTGTTTGGTGGGATAAAGGTGGTGTAATACACTTTGAAACCTTACCACACAACCAAACAATCACCGCTCAAGTCTACTGTCAACAACTGGATCGATTGAACACTGCACTAAAAGAAAAGAAACCTTCTTTGGTTAATCGGAAAGGAATCTTGTTCCACCACGACAACGCACGTCCTCATACCGCTCGGATCACTTCTGCAAAAATTGAGGAGCTTGGGTGGGAAAAACTTCCACATCCTCCATATTCTCCAGACCTTGCGCCTTCAGATTATCATCTCTTCAGGAGTCTGCAAAACTATCTTGACGAGAAACAGTATACTTCTTTAGATGACCTGCACACCAGTCTTTGTACGTTTTTTGCCTCAAAACCGCCTGAATTTTATAAACATGGCATTGAAAAGCTTGTAGGACGTTGGCAGTGTCATTGATTCCGATGGAAAATATATACTAGATTAAAAAGTTTGTTGAATTTTTTTTATCCTTCAAATTCCGATCTAAAAAACGACATTACTTATGGGATGACCTGATATATATATATATATATATATGTGTGTTGTGTGTTATTTTTGTCAGTATTTCATTTTTTTTGTTAATATATATTACCGTGTTTTGGTATGGTTTTATATTCAGCACTTATCAAGGCTTGGTTTCATAATACAGATGGAGGAAATCAAGAGTTTGGGTAACGAAGGAGAAAAGTTTGGGAACCATTGCAGTCTAAGACTATAAAGTAGGAAGAAATCCGATCGAATATGGTTCAACTAAACTGACAAACGGTTTTCATGAACAAAACAACTGAAGAAATGCAAATAATCTAAGAAATGAAGTTGGAAATTTTCGGAAAATATGTTCCAAAAAAGCAGGAAAAAAGAAAGAGAAACTATCTAGAGAGGCAAAGGCGAGCAATATTTCGCAAAAGAGCGTACCTACAAAATTAATAAACTCCGCGGACAACAATAACAGAAAAACGATACAAGAAAAGAGAATCGATGAGGTTTTAAAATCTCTCCTTAAGGGGTAACTTAGAGAGGGAAGAGGAAGATGCGGTAGAAGTAATAAAGAGAAACCCAAACTACTTCTATAACTTTGCGAAAAGAAAAACGGGAACTCGCGCCACTATCTGGCCCTTAAGCAATGAAACTAATGTAATAATTAACGATCTAAAGGAAATATCTGAAATACTGAGAGCTTATTATGAATCAGTTTTCAATATCCAAGAAAAGTGACAAAGTGGTAACAGTGGACAGATACTGAGAACATTTTAAAAAAAGGTACAAGAAAATAGTGATTCTCTTGCTGTAAACAGTAGTCATATCAAAACCGAAATACTGCTCAGTCTTGACGTTCTCATCTACAAGAGAAAAAATCTATAAACTAGAACAAATCCAAAGAAATTTCACAGCCAAGATTAATGACTGCAGAGAATTCAGTTACTGGGAAAGACCACATACATTAAATCTATATTCGCTGAAAAGAAGAAAAAGAGAGGTACACCATAATATACGTATGGAAAATAATAGAGAAACTGGTGCTAACCTCACACTGAACTCGATAACCACTCAATCAACATTGGAAAATAGGAAGGCAGAATGTGTAGTGTTTCCAAACTAAAACTTAGACAAGGAACATCCTCAACTTTGAAAGAAAATAGCTTTATTATCAGAGGGCCAAAACTTTTTAACCAGCTACCCAAAGACATCAGAAACACTACCTATGTCAGAGTTGAAGTCTTCAAAAGAAGACTAGACGTCTAGAGTATTAATTAGTTTTATTACGGCGGCGAGAAAACTTTCAATAAAAGAACGCTTTCAGATAGTTGAACCTGAACGATTGCTTACAGAAGCTTTACGAAGAAGACTTTGATCACCACTTGCAATTTGCTGAAGAAATGGATGCATTGATGGATGATGACAGCGAGCTAATTGATCTCTTGCTCTGCAGTGATGAAGCTGTCTTTCATCGTGGTGGATTTGTTTGCGAATCGCTACAGTTGCCATTACACGCATGATAAGAAGTCAAACCTTCATGATCTCAGTGAAAAGTGTCTTTCCGTCCCAAAATTACAGTCTGATCGAATGACCTCGAATTGTTGGCCCATTCATTTTGAAAAAAACGGTGACAGCAGAAAGGTATCTCAACATAATTAAAACGTGTGTATGGCTCATAGTATCAAGCTGGAGTGACTAATAGATTTCATTTCATGCAGGACGGGGTACTCCCCCCTCATTTTGCCCAGACTGTTCGTGACGAGCTAGACAAGACGTTTTCTAATCGGTAGATAGGTCGGCAGGAAGCTATCGACTGGACAGCAAGTAACTCTGAGTTGACGCAATGTAATTTCTTTTTGTGGACCTATATAAAAGAAAAAACTATATAGTCAAAACCCTAAAACACTGGAAGAACTTGAGACCACCATCAACTGCGATTCAAGCTGAAGATAAGGCATTGCATCGGCGAAAGAGGCCATAATTTATTAATGAAATATTTTCCCATGAGTTACCTTTGAGTTCTCATACGAAATAGTTGTGATCACTTTGTAAGTTTTTTTATAAAAAAAAAAAAGGGTACTTTCCTGTTATCCCGGACCCCAGACTTTTTGTCAGTTGCCAGACTTCAATTTTGACAGAATATTTTTGTGAAAACTAACGAAAATATGGACCTTTTCCAGGTTGTGTACCGTTTTTCATATAATTTATTTTTGCTTCTTTTCAGATCAAAAATGAGTGATAATATAAATCTCTTTAGTTAGGCTTATAAGGCTAACTAACGAAAATATCACGACCTAACCTAACCAATCGTTAGGTTAACTGTACGCCCTTGACGATTGGTTAGGTTAGGTCATGATATTTTCGTTAGTTAGCCTTATAAAGCAAAAATAAATTATATGAAAAACGATACACAAACTGGAAAAGGTCCGAAAATATCACGACTTAACCTGACCTTACCAACTAATTCGGTTAATTGAATGCCCGGTTAGGTAAACTGTACACTCTTCATAATTGGTTTGGTTAAGTAGTGATATTTTCGTTAGTTTTAACAAAAATATTCTGTCAGAATTGAAGTCTGGCAACTGATAAAAAGTCTGGGGTCCGGGATAACAGGAAAGTACCAAAAAAGTTTTGAAAGTATAAAAATATAAATAAAAAATTATAAAAATATATAACAAAAATATGAAAAATATAAATCAGTCCGTGTTCAATATAACAAAACTAGTGCTAGATAGGCTTACCTCTCATTAGACTTACCTAAGCCTAATGAAAATGACAACAAAAATTGTTTGACGATTGATTCAAAATGTAATTATATATTTTGCAGTTTTCTCAAGTATTTTTAAATTTTCTTAATTATAACGCAAAATATTATATTATAAATAAATTAATTTATGAATAGATTATCAATTTAATGAGTGATTGATTAATTACTCGTGTAATTCTAAATGTATGGTAACAATACAGGTTAAGGTTAAATAGGTAAGAACGTAGTTGTGCAACCCTGACGCTAGGTGGCGATGAGAAAACCAAATGAGATTTGTGAGCTCAAAGTCGTTTTCACAGCTATTAATAGAAAATGGGTAGAGTTCTATTCTTATATACTGAGGTTCTTATTATTATACTATATATTAGAGATGTACCGAATATTCGGTACTCAGTATTCGGTAAAAAATTAGGATATTCGGTATTCGACCGAATAGTTTTATATGTTTTTAACCGAATAACGAATATTTGATAATTATTAGGATAAATATGACTTAGAAAACGGGACTTAGTGTATTTTTTATTTCAAAGAATAATTACAAACAAATCCAACTTGGTGTAGTGATACTAATAAGTAATAATCTTACAAAAAATAAACAGACAATAATAATAATTAATTATCACAAAAACAAAACCTAATAACTGAAATTTAAGGCAAATAGATCATCGTGTAGAAAAATTAGTCGTTATTCGAACTCCCGACCTTAAGTGTCTTAACTTCGATTACAGAGAAACGATGTTATTCACTGAGCTACGGAATTAACCTAACCTGATCGATAGGACACACGTCCCGAATACGTTTTGTCAGGGCATCGCGAGTGCCGCTTTCCTACATCGAAAGTTTCTGACAGCACAGCAATCACTCTATTGTATAGTGAAGTCGAGAGATATATTCTCTCTCTCTCTCTCTCACACACACACACACACACAACCTTAAAAGCAAGCACACTAAAACATGCTATAATGTACTATGGGTGTAGTTTATAGTTAAGGAAATAAAATGCCTTTATTCTAATTATGATTAGAATAATTTCTTATTGCAGCTCTTTATTTACGTCCAGACATTATAATTTCATAGCATAAAGTGGCCAATTTCAGTAATAATAATTATAATAATAATAATAATAAAACAGTTATTCATTTTAATTTCCAAAGAAAACGAAAATATAGAAAACGAATTTTTATCAAATTGGATTTTAGGGTAAATTAATCTATCTTTAAATACCCAATCTCAGACGTCAGAAAATTCCATTTAATAATAATAATAATACAAAGCATTATACTGATACCTTTAATTATTGTAAATAACTTTGCTTTGGATTAACAGTTGACACAAAAATCTTCTCACGTTTAAGCTAACTAATGGATTAATTAGATATTAGTTGAATTCCACACGAAGTTCGATTACTAAGTACGCCCATTATTTTACTCTTAGCAAATCACACTCACTCGGCCAAAGAAAAAGATTATCGAGGTATAACTTAAACTAATCTAATCAAGTGTGACCTAACTGGGCTAACCCTAAAAAAAAAAAAAAAAGCATAACCCAACCGGGTTATTCCTATGTCTAGCCTAAACGAAAGCTAACATCCAGCCCATTGTTATCATTATAAACAAAGTAAAGATACTGAAGTCAGGGGTTCAACTCCCGATGGTGTTAATAATAATAAAATAAAAGAGTTAGAGCAATGTGCCTCATTAGTTGGCCTGAGCGCTGTGCCACTTTCTAGTCCTGAATAACTATTATTGTCATAATACTACAACATTTCTCGCCATTTAACTGCATGAATCCATCGATCTCCCTCTTTTGACAGCCAATGGAGTCGACGAAAGGATCGAGTCTGCTTTTGACTGCATTTGGAATTCAGATCTTCAAACAAAAATTAAGAATTAGGTGAACTCATAAAACATATACTGCGACGATAGAATGATTCGTATCCAAGCTGGAAGTGTTTCAGACAAGTATGTAAATCTAATATCTTATTCTCAGTGAGATAAAGGATGCTGCAAAAGTCGTAATGCTTTTTTCCAGGACTTTTTTTTATCACATTTTAAACCGTTATATTAAAAAAAAGATGGTTTGTCCATAAAAATTGTTAGCTGCAACGTCGTATTTATATTTTTATCATTACGTCATATCATCGTTGCATCGAGAGTTTTCATGGTATCTGAGGAAGTCAAATTTCGTATCGCAAGTGCTGCATTCGGTGTGGCGTCGCGTTTGTTTGTTGATGTTATTCGCAACGTCAAAGGCAGCTCAGTAATTCTAAAATCGATGCCGATGGTTTATATAATTCCATTAACCCGAAGTGGATAAGCTAAACTTTGCAAATTTCTGTGACCTTTGCTCAGAGGTGGTCTGCCAAAATTCCTGAAATACTGAAAAAAACAGGACGATTCTTACAACACCTACTAGAATTAGGATCAAAGAGAGCACGAGCTCAACACTGGATAAACGAAAATCGCTTAAGGCAAACTTCAGCGTCATGCATGAAGTCATTTCCTCGCTTGGGTACTGTACCTCCCCCGAACATGCCCAGAATTATTTATTTTGTAAGTTTTTCAAATCCAGAAAGGTCAACAGACGCCTCCCATTTCCTTCCGTTCCAGATATACATTAATATCGTCTTTGAGGCCGATAAAAGAAGTAACTCTTATCTCCTCTCAAGGTTAGAACGCCCGAAAGACGAGATTAAAAAAAGGATGCATTCAAATGAGTTAAAAAATGCAATACAGATTCAGATTAAGGGTCCCGCCCCAAAACGGAGCTTGTATTTGATAGCGAAAGATTTTATTACAGAGAACACCAAGCGGTTTGACCTATAATGGGCGCCAAATAAATGATATCATCTTCCATGAATATTTCAAGTTTTAGTTGAAATTTTGGAGCAAGTGTAGTTTACGTTCCCCTGTGGTGCCTAGTGTAGTTTACGTTCCCCTACATTATCCTAGTGTAGTTTACGTTCCTCTACATTATCCTAGTGTAGTTTCCGTTCCCCAACTTTGTCCGCGTATACCTAATCAAATAAAACGTTAAAACTAACGAAAATATTACGACTTGACCTAACCAATCGTCAATATATATATATATATATATATATATTGACGATTAATTAAGTTAAGTCGTAATATTTGCGTTAGTTTTAACGTTTTATTTGGTGGATTCATTTAAACAATGTCTCCAAAAGAGCCTAGTGTAGTTTACGTTCCCCAACTTTGACCTAGTGTAGTTTGTGCCCCCTTTTGCGTCAGGGGACGTAAATTACACTTGCTCCGAAATTTTTATTCTGTGATGACTTTTTTCTTACAGATTGCGTGTGAACATTCTGTGATAAATTCCACGAATATACTCACTCCTTCGTGTATAAACTTTTGGTACTTACGTATTAACGGGGGGGCCACCACATATTGATGATTGGTTAGGTTAAGTTGTAATATTTTCGTTAGTTGAAAATTTCTATTACATCATATTTTTTAAATAGCAATATTTTTTAAATATTTACAATGATTATATTTCAAATATCTTGTGACCTTTTTCGCATATACGTTCAGCAGGTAGAATTTCTTTGGCTTGCAAAAAAAAGAGACCGCATCTTCTTCATATTTTGGTAGATCCCAAATTTTCATCATGAATAAGCCTAAAAAAATTAATTTTTTTTCAGAAAATTGTATAAAAAAATAATTAAAAAAATATTGCTATTTAAAAAATATGATGTATTAGAAATTTTCAACTAACGAAAATATTACAACTTAACCTAACCAATCATCAATATGTGGTGGACCCCCGTTAATACGTAAGTACCAAACTTTTACATAAATCCCTCGTTATTTAATAATTTTTCAAGCCATTTTGCAGTATAAAATATTGGCACTCAGTGCCAATCAAATCACTGCAAGATTAATTTTATTTCTTTTAACTTTCGGTCTCGTAATTATGCAATCATTTTCCATCGCATATCATATCGTCGCTCATATCTTGAAAGGCCCTAGCTCGAAAATTTAAAAAAAAAAAACCCTTTTTATCGAAAGGCTGGTTCATTTTCGTGTTCTGCACCTTGTCTCAAAAGAGCCTACTAGCTCTCCTCCAATCAGAAAACATTTTTAGTATTGAGGCGAATTTGAAAGAAATATATAAGTGTATAGAACAACAAAACAGGTTTTGTTGTTTCCTGATCAATTGACATTTCATGAACTAAACCCTTACAAGATATAAGGCCACGATATTTATATTATAGTTCTGTTCTTTTCAAATCTTCAGACTACCAGCGGCACTCGAATAAATTTGTTCTGACTTACGCTAGAAAATTTTATTCAACGTCAGAAAAAGGATGTTGCGTAGGCATTAAAGGATGAACTAAGTTCCGTTATAGTACCAGTACATCTCAGGATATTTTTATCGTTATACTTCTCGTTTTCCGAAATGATGTTTTCAACAGGCTTCTTTAAGCATCGTGTCATCAATCGTGAATTTACCTTTTTAAACACGTCACAGCCATTCTATTTCACGTACGTAAATTTACTGCTTATAAAGAACTGTTTAAGTTTTAACCCAACTTGTACACACTTGTACATGCACGCATATCACACCACTCGGCACACATTATGAAACAGCTGTCTTATCACGCACATCCAATGCAAGAAGAATGTAAAATTATTCAAACACTCCACGACAACGAAATATGCAATTTTGGAAAAAAGTTCGCTTACAAACGTAAAATTTGTAAAATGCATAAAAAAATATGAATCGATAATAATCCACTTTTCTTTGGATATTCTTTTTTTTTTTTTCTAATAAAATTTCAAAAGCGAAACCCAGTTAGTAATTTTTTTATGATTTTTACAAATTTTAGATTTGTTGGCGAACTTTTTTCCGAAATTTTATATGGATCACCTGAAGATCAGGGCCCCCAGCCTTCGTTAATTATAAGGCTATAATTATAAGGCTAACTAACGTAAATATCACGACTTAACCTAACCAATCGTTAGGTTAACTGTACGCCCTTGACGATTGGTTAGGTTAAGTCGTCATATTTTCGTTAGTTAGCCTTATAAAGCTAACTAAAGAAGGCTGGGGGCCCTGATCTTCAGGTGATCCTTTTATATTATTATTTAATGCTTTGAAATTAGTAAAAAAAACTTTAACGGATATAAACGTTGACGTAAAATATAAATGCGTCTCCATTAAATTACAAAATTATGTTGGTAACACCGATTCCCTATCATATAATCGAAGTGAAAGACACTAAAAATCGGGGGTTCGACTCCCGATGATGAAAGAGGATTCATCCTGAAAGATCAAAATTCAAATTTACGCAAACTGAGTATTCTTTCTTTAATTCAACCAAAATTATTTTTTTAATTTTCTTCGTAACGGTGATAAAGGTCATGTGACGGAGGAAACCTATGGCTTTACGTGCTATCCGAACCATCCACGGGTCACTACATCATCTAAAAGACGGTCACCCATCCAATTACTTATCAGACCCAACGTTGCTTAACAGCTTAAACGCCCCTTGTTCTAGTTCTGTTCGGTAGTTTGATGAGTGACCGTGTTCCACGTTCAGATGATGTACAGACTCGTAGAGGGTTCGAATCTTAGGTTCACTTGTAGGTTCCCTCCGTCACCAAAATTCCTTGAATCCAAATCTAATCCATATACCCAAAATACCCTGTATAATTCAAATCGGAATTCACCGGCACACCATAAATAAAGTGCAGCTCTCTCTCTCTCTCTCTCTATATATATATATATATAGTATATATATATAACTTTCCCTCGCCCTACTTTTACTTTTGATCAAAACGTGTGTGGTCTTCTTACATCTGGCATACATGACGTCATAAAAACTCAATTACCTTTTTTTTAATTTGTTTTGTAATTTGATTTTGAAGTTTCATTTCATTTCTGGCATTCACCAAACTTATTTTCATCCATCTGTAACGCCCCTGCATATATATATATATATATATATATATATATATATATTAGTAATAATAATAAGACCAGAAACTGGTGGCCTTAATCGGCAAGCGTATTGTGGGGTTAGATTAAGTTAGGTTAGGTTAGTTTTTAAAGTGTCGAGTGTTTGGTCATGCCGACGAAATAGGTACAAGACCAAAATTGGCACAGCGCTCAGACCAGTTAATGCAGCCCATTGACTTAATTCCAGCACCATCGAGAGTCGAACCCCCGACCTCAGGGTTTTCACTTCGATTATTATAGGAACGCAGCGTTACCCACTGAGCTACTGCTAATTAATTTATGGACTTTCATAAAGACCTCTTTCACGATGACGCATTAAAGCCATAGGTAACATTTTATGTCTTCACAAAAGGGGTCACGGGCGGAAGCCTTCAAGAATTGGTCAAAACCGGAGGAGCTGCTGCAGTGTTTGTAATTGTGAAAAAGGTCTATATTCGGGTGTGACGTCACGGAGGCTGCAAATGTGATCGAATACATTCATATAACGCGTAATTTTGGGGTTCTTTTTCATGACGTCATTTCGTGCGCTCGCTCTCATTCTGTTTCGCATCTTGATGCATGGGATTGTTATTTGGATCAGGGTATATAGATTCCCTCTTCTTAATCCGAATCGTGCAGAATCTTCATCCAAAAGACTCATTTTCTGTACGTAACATTTCTCAAATTTTCTTTCCAAAAGTGAAGTTTGTGAGTGACGTGAGCAACCCCTGAAAAAAGAACTGAATGTGGGCCACACCAATCGCGTGAAAGAACTACATGATTATAAATTATATGCCCATCTATGACCATGTTTAGCATTAAAATCACTCTTATTTTGAAGATGGGTATATCGCCTCACTGCTTCCATGTTGATGTCATACTGAGTGTACAAGAGACCCCATACTACGAAGGTTAATTCAACTTTCTAAATTAACTTATTATTATTACTATTATTATTATTATTATTATTATTATTGAATTGATTTGTGCATCTCCGAATTTTTAGGCATAGATCTAAGAATTTGGAGCTACACAAATCAATTCAAATTTGAAGTTTTCCGCAAGCCTACTAATATGTTCCTTTTTGTTTTGACCATCATCATCTCTTGATAAAAGTTTCAATTTTGAATTCTAAGTTTCTCAGAGCATTAAGAGTTGTTAGTCTCCAATTTTTAGATTCTGAGTTACGCAACATTATGAACATTGGTATTAAACTGTTATCCTCTTCCATTTTTTAGAAAATTGTTTAATCAAAGCTAAAAAATGGTATTATAAAAGTTTAATTCAAAAGGAATTTGATCATAAAAATGTCGTTAGTCTTCTTTACCGTGTAAATTTTAAACAGTTTTTATTAAATATAAAAATATAGTTAATATCTTTCCTAATAGAATAAAGAACAACCCAGATAATGCGGCTGGCCTGTCTACTCGCTTGGATGTAAACAATGTGACGTAGTTCATATAGGTCAAACTGGGAAAAACTGTAGACATCAGAGTAAAAAAGCATAAATATACGTGTAGGACGGCAACTAATTCTACTGTATTGTTTTAACCATATGCATAGACATAAGTCATAGCATTAACTGGGAAAGTTTTAAAATATTTATTACAAATAAAAACATAACTGAAAGAAACATTCTGGAATGTTAATTCATATATTTTATAAATAAATAATTTCAATAACAGTTCTTGAACTATATAAAATGGACCTCATTTTGTTAAAAAATATCTTTTTCATTTAATTTGTACTCATTAATTTTTGGTTACTCTATCCTAACTATTTTGTTTAC
The DNA here is from genome assembly GCA_023014485.1 of Bathynomus jamesi. Classification (NCBI taxonomy): domain Eukaryota; kingdom Metazoa; phylum Arthropoda; class Malacostraca; order Isopoda; family Cirolanidae; genus Bathynomus; species Bathynomus jamesi. The sequence continues at coordinate 27,186 of JAJOZX010005949.1, forward strand.
GCTGTACAAAGATATATATTTTAGGCTTCTTGCCTTTTCCCTTCATAATTCCCTGACGAGGTGTACTGTTGAATACGCGAAAGACCTTGGAATCACACTTCATTTTCTTTGTGGGTGCATCATTTTTAATTCACATATTTAATTGTGAAATTCATCATATATATATATATTAAAAAGAACTTGGAGATAGTAGTTGTGCATTTTATATAACAACTATCTTTTTAATAATCTACATTAAAATAAATTGGAAACACCTTTTTTGTTTGACGAAGAGTTAAAGGTTTGCCAATTAAGATGTTAACTCAAACATTTCAATTTTGACTGAACAAAGTGCAGATACAAAATGTCAATTTGAATTGTAATTTAACCGTTTGATGTCTCAATTATATATATATATATATATATATATATATAATTTTGTAATTTTGAAAAAATGTATTTCCTTTTATTACTCGAACCTTAGGTATAATGCCTCAAACTAAAAGTTACCAGATACTGCTATTTCATTATTGCTATAAATAAACTTTTACAGCTTGTATTAATAGTTTTATGTACACAAAAGAGCTTACTTCCAATGAGAATGCTCGTTATAAAATAAATATTCCATGTAAATATACAATGCTTATAGGAATTAATAAATATTTGTTTACATTTGGCAACTCACTCATTTCTATCAAGATTTAGGGTCTTAGAGTGGAAAACTTAAAGAAATAGAAGATATCGAGTTCATTATTATCCGAGTTGCCAAACAGTAATTCATTACAGCAAATTACTGCATAATTAGCTAATGAAATATTGCTTAGCACAACTTATTATCTAATTATTTTAAGACACTTCTTAAGTATAAAATATATAGAGTAGAAATAGTGTAGTAATAAACCATAGCAAGCATAAAGGCATATAAAAATATAGAAAGTTATATAAAACATAACTTGGCAACTCATTTTCTCGTAAATGAGGGTTGGTTACTTTACAATCTTTTACATCTTAATTTTCGTTCGAATAGCCTTAGAGGTTAGGAGGAGCCAACTGTGAATCTCTTTTTCAAAGCGCTAAGAAGCAAGAACTGTCTAAAAGAGAGAAATTCAGTTCTAGAACCGATGAGTTCGAAGGAGGGAGTGTTAAATTTTGTTAAGGTTCAGTTATCGGTATTCGTGCTAGTTCTCTCTAAAGTCTAAGCCATGACGAATTGTAAATGGCTCAGATTCATTTTGTGCTTGTATATTACAATATAGATCAGGAATATTTACTGCATATAATAAATAATTTAAGATATTTCAATATAATATTATATAGGTGTAACATTGCTTGATCATACAATACATATACCTTTTCTTCCTATGTTTACTATCAATGTAAAATGTACAGTACATTGACTGTATTCTTAAAAGTGGAATATTTGTAGGGTAAAAGAAATGTTTTTAATTTGCAGGAAATTTTATCCAGCATAAGAAGTTAATATAACTTTAAGCAAACATATCTACTACACTAACTACAGCGCACGCATGCCCTTATCGTGTGGTATGCCATAGTGTGTTACCTAAAAACCTTAACGTTATGCAGGACTATAGTATTGTTTGACCTTGTGTTACGTCCAGTTAGGCTGTGTGGACAAAACGTGGACACAAGTTACTTTGTGGACCTTATGGCTCGGGATTCATGCCCCTCGTTTTAGTCTTTACATCTTATTATATAAGTTATTTTTTATTATCATTTATAGTTAAAACAAAGTGGCGATCATAAGGCCTCACACTTTTCTTGTGCCCATTGGGCTAGGGTCCCATCATATTTTATTCGTCGCTGAGTCTAGGTTAGGTCTGTTTTCAGCCATGACATGAAACTCTTAAGATACAATTGCAATGTTCAGTTGATGAAAACTGTGTATCAGGCATGCTAAAAAATGTATTATCATATTTGGACATGAAGCCACTCAGGCTTATCGAGTTATTTTATAACAATAATAAAAAGTGATTAGCATCTGAGCATCCTATGCAGTTTATAATGCAAATGGGCCTATTTAAATTTACATTTTTGGAGGTGAAATTGTATTTAACGGAAGTACAAATGATACCAAAAGCCTCACTAGGCCTAAGACTGTTAGACTGTCATCCTGTCAGTTCCTACCCGCATGAATAGGAAGGACATTTTAAGTGAGGCGTCGATATATATATATATAATATATATATATATATATATATAAAGAAATTATTCGGAGTTCTTTAGCTTCTCAGGAAACAATGTTCAGGAAAGCCATAATCGTAATTTTATTTTGCTTTAGAAGTTTCTCTTAATTGAACCACGTCATGCTCTGCACATTTTAAAAGGAATGATTGTATACATTTAATGTACCGATGTGCCGATTAATTAATTATTATAATCCATTATCAGTTGATCGGTATTGACTTTTTGTTTTATATCAATACCCATGCGATACCCACAATTTGTATGTGAATTTAAATGGATCTCCAACCTTTAATTATGAAAAGTAACTGAAAATTATATAATGTTATGGAATTTTTTGGTGAAATTCTGTAGTTATTTTTGTTAACCACAATTAGCACTAATGTATAAATCGTCTTTATGCTTCTGTAGTTCTGATTAAAGTCTTTTTAATGTAGAAATTACTTCAGAGTTTTAAATCGAATAAAAACGTATCTTGGCATCTTGCGAAACTAATATTTTTTTTTAGTCTGTAATCACAAGAGTTATGTAGAATTTAATTTGCAAAATTAGTTTTTTTTTATAAATTCAAAAAACGCTTTGTAATTCGGGTGCCTAAAACTTAAAACCTAAAGTATTGCCTACATTTAGGCCTATATATTATCAAATTTATCGTAAAAATTACGTAAAAAAATATCTTGTTATACTATAAAATGCTCCGCTTATCTTTGTACAACATTTTACTCATTCAATTCGTATTAAAATATCTGAAAAAGCCCAACAAACCCCAAGAATATTACAGAATCCTGAGCAATAATCGCTGTGTTATACAGGGTGTCCCAGAATTAACTATTTCAATGAAATCGGACAAATTTTTTAAAAACACACTTTTATTTATGTTTATCATGTTTAATATGTATTAGAAATGTATAAATTTCTAAATTTTTTTCATAATTTTATTTTCATAATTTTTTCATTATCTGGTCCAATGAAAGACCGTCTGAAGTCAGAGAATGGCAAAGAAACTCTCCAAAAGTTAACGTGTGGCTTGGAATGACCAAATCCAAAATTTATGGCCCATTCTTCTTTACGGAAGCAACTGTAACAGGTACCGTCTACCTTGATATGCTTCAGCAGTTTCTCGAACCACAGCTTCTTGATGATGGCATTCTTGATAATGTTGTGTTTCAACAAGATGGAGCACCATGTCATTATGCTCTAATTGTTCGAGAATACCTCAACAGACGCCTTCCGAATCGGTGGATTGGACGTGGAGGACCTCGACCTTGGCCTCCGGGTTCTCCGGATTTGACACCCCTGGATTTCTTTGCATGGGGTTTCATAAAAACAAAGGTTTATCGCCAAAAGATCAATGCTTCTTGTTGAAACACAACATTATCAAGAATGCCATCATCAAGAAGCTGTGGTTCGAGAAACTGCTGAAGCATATGAAGGTAGACGGTACCTGTTACAGTTGCTTCCGCAAAGAAGAATGGGCCATAAATTTTGGATTTGGTCATTCCAAGCCACACGTTAACTTTTGGAGAGTCTCTTTGCCATTCTATGACTTCAGACGGTCTTTCATTGGACCAGATAATGAAAAAATTATGAAAATAAAATTATGAAAAAAATTTAGAAATTTATACATTTTTAACACATATTAAACATGATAAACATAAAAGTGTGTTTTAAAAAAATTTGTCCGATTTCATTGAAATAGATAGTTAATTCTGGGACACCCTGTACTGAACGCTCATTCAGCGCTAAATGCCCATGTATAAAACCTAGGCCCTAGGGCATGCGAGTATAATTCACTACCCCCCCAATAAGGAAAAATGTAAAATGAGAATATATTTCTCAAAATTCCCCACCTCCCTAAGAATAAGAAATAATATATATATATATATATACACACAGATTATTTTTTCAGAAAAAAAATTAGTTTTCTAATTTGAGTGTGCATTTATGAAGCATTGAAGCTTTTTAGGCAAAATTGATGGGATTGTTTATTTGTTACAGAAAATAAGGAAAATGAAATGACAAATAATTGTAAACAAACTATGACAATTTACAGAAATAGTTACGATACTATTTGACTATTTTACACAGTTTTATACATCTGTAATAATTATTACAGAAGACATGAAAAAGTAGATAAATTATGGGAAGTTGAGGTCGGTTATGATATTCGTGGGAACTATATTTTAGATAATTATGTAAGGTCTTAATTAACTATAATAATAATAATAATAACTATAAAGTCTTCATTACCGGAGTCGTAAATTTAAAGTTTGGCCGGTAAATGTCAGTCAGTATTTTACCAATTTTGGTGTTGTGGTAAAAGTATGAAATAATTAAAATGGAGCCTCGCTTCAAATAGATGTTATTTGCCGATAAACTTAAAAGAAAAAAAAAGCAAGTACCTTATTTGATTAATGACCAAATTTCTTTGCATTCGTTCGTGTTCAAGCATGTAGTACGAGTGTGGAAGGAAATTCGCCGAAAATATGAAATTAAAAAAAATAGTTTTACTGAAAAAAAACAACCTCAAAATTACTAATTAGTAATTTTTGGTTAGATCTTTTTGAAAGGTTAATATTTTCGGAGAATTTTTTTATGTATCTTGTACGTACTAAACCAGCCTAGCCGAGCCTAACCTAACCCAAGGAGTATAATATATATATATATATATATATATATATATATATATAGTATTGGAGGCCATCTATAGGTTGGCTAACTCTTAACAATAAACTTGTTTGATGATATTTTTTGTTATAAATAACTACCTACCGTTGTAATACGTTCGGGCTAACCTAGAGAGGATATTAGGGTCTTTTGTGGTCCTCAGCTCTCTAATTCATTAATACATTCCCAGATGTTAAACGAAAAACGAATTAGTGAAACTAAATTAGGCCTACATAATAGGCTGTTTGAATTAGGAAAAAGTAATACTTTAAAATAGGCCTTATAGACTTAGGCGAGGACAAAATCCAGATTAATGAGCATGCCTGATAGGGCGCGTTAAGAAGCCGTTATAGGCCTAACATGTCTGATGTCCCTTGAAAACAAATTTCAGGCTCGGAAAATGACATATAACGAAGTAGATAGACGTAAGAGGCCTACACGAATCTGGATTTTATATATACACACCGGTATATATATATATATATACGGTATATGTTACAGGCAAAGTATGAAATTCAGGTATTCTATACATTGCCGAATGGTTTTTAGGCAAAGTATGAAATGAATATTGTATTACATGCTTTACCTAGTTTAGGTTTTGGTTTTCTTTTATACTTTACCTATGTATTCTATACAATTCTAGGTATTCTATAGAATGCCAAGACTGATTTAGGTAAAGTGTTATTTTAATAGTATCTTCACCAAAAAATTAATCGAAGCCTACGGGAAAATTATTGAATGCCCGGTTAGGTTAATTGAATGCCAGGTTAGATCAACTGTTATGCCCTTGACCATTGGTTAGGTTAAGTCGTGATATTTTCGTTAGTTTTGACAGTAAACGAAAATATCATGACTTAACCAACCAATCGTCAAGGGCGTACAATTGACCTAACCGGGCATTCAATTAACCTATACAGAGTATTTCTTTTATTTTTATTAAAGACTACCTAAGCCATTCTTATTACAAAATTTACCTAACCTAACCTAAACTAGGTAAAGCATGTAATACAATATTCATTTCATACTTTGCCTAAAAACCATTCAGTAATGTATAGAATACCAGAATTTCATACTTTGCCTGTAACATATATATATATATATAATATATATATATATATATATATATTGAAAAAGCGTAATTGCCATGCTTTCTGACTTCTCGGACACCCTATATATCTCGTATGTAATACCCTCTTCATTTGTGGGATTTGCTGAAAGAGAGAGTTGCATTTAATATCATCTTGCCTTCGTAATATGCCACCATGCGTGTCTAGTGAGGAACGTAACTTATGAAATAGTTTTTAAAAGCGGAGCGACCCGGCGTTGCCGGGGTGGATGTTGAACGCTATATATATATATTATATATATATATATATATATATATATGCCCGGTTAGGTTAATTGAATGCCCAGTTAGGTCAACTGAATGCCCGATTAGGTTAATTAAATGGCCGGTTAGGTCAACTGAATGCCCGATTAGATTAATTGAATGCCCGGGTACGTTAATTGAATGCCCGGTTAGGTTAATTGTACACCCTTGACGATTGGTTAGGTTGTCATGATATTTTCGTTAAAGCGAACGAAAATATCACGACTTAACCTAACCAATCGTCAAGGGCGTACAGATGACCTAACCTGGCATTCACTGAACCTAACCGGGTATTCAATAATTTTACCATAGGTTTCGTAATGATCTTGACGTCATTTAATGTTTTAAAATTAATTATTTAATTTATTAACACCCACGTGCACAACCTCGGGACCTAATCAATATGTGTGTGAAGTTTCATGTTTGTAACTGCTTCCATTTTGGAGTTATGGCTGATGGCTGGAACACACACACACACACACGTCTTTTTATCATTATTATTATTATTATAGATAAACAATAGACTGGTACAAATTTATAACCGAAAGACTTCCGAAAATCAACAATTTTTGATAAAGAAAAGGGGAAAATTGGTTTTGTAGGCCTAGGGGGTCCGAAATTTTCATAAAATGGAAAATAATTGCTATTTTCTTACAGCGACAGGCATAATGATATTAGGATACCTAATAGAAATTTTGTAATATTTTAAAGTGGGAAAAATAAATAATTTTCTAAAAATGATTTTCAACTATAAAAGCGCATCTAATCAAATAACTTAACGTATTTCTATGACAACTAAAAAATAATGATAAATCAATATCCTATCAAATTGTTTGTGTATACGTAAAATTATTTGTACAAAAGCCACAGTAATAAAACGCACAAAAGTCACGGTAAATAATTTCGAATGTGGCTCGTTTAACTTTAAACTCGTGTTTATTTAAATTGCCCGTTTTAATTATGTAATTTTTTGTATTGAATCGATAAAGAAATCTTTTGTGAATCGAAAAATGTTAAAATTATAACAAATATCAAAATATTTTGTATAAAAATCATTGAATTTTAAAAATGCATGTTTGTTTTTAGTTTTTTGCAAAAAGTTCTTTATGAATTTTAAAAATATATACTTTTTTTAAATTGAATCGATAAATAAATCTTTTGTGAATCGAATGATATTAAATGTTTAGTAAATATTGCCTTATTTTGTGCCAAAATTATGATTAAAAATGAAAAATTAAAAAAAATGCGTGTACAGGCATGGGAAGAACTGTACCCCTAAAAGCCTAAAAGGGGGGAAGGAATTATGTTAGGGAATTTTTTTTAGCATGGGCACTGCACAATAAAAAGACGCATCGAATGGTGAAAACCGCATTGTTCTACACCAATTGTAGCGACCTGTAGGTGTGCGCAAAAAAACTGTTACATATATATATATATATATATATATATATATATATACCGTGTGACCACAAAAATTGTCCCTGTTTTTAATCGCTTATTACTCAGTCATTATTGCAGCTTCACAAATGAAATAAAAAGCATTCGAAAGAGAACATTTTAAAGTTTTATTTAATTTTTTCGATATCCTGGATACGAAATCAGTACTTATAAAAAAATGACAGTTTTATCCACCACAATCATGAGTTATTTGTCGTGTGACCACAAAAATTGTCCCTGTTTTTAATCGCTTATTACTCAGTCATTATTGCAGCTTCACAAATGAAATAAAAAGCTTTCGAAAAAGAATATTTAAAAGTTTTATTTAATTTTTTCGATATCCTGGATACGAAATCAGTACTTATAAAAAAATGACAGTTTTATCCACCACAATCATGGGTTATTTGTCGGACATGCAACGTGTTTTCATCGCACAAGAGATGATCAAACATGGCTCGGTAGTTGCCACCCAACGGTCTTTCAGACGACAATACGGTCAGCAAAGGACCATAGATCCTAAAACGATTCGCAGGATTTTTGCAAAATGGAAACATCACGGCTCAATCAAGAACACATAAAGGCAACTCTGGGCGCAGCAAAGGTGTGCGAACCGCTGAAAACATTGATTCAGTCGCAAATCAGCTTGAAACGGACAACAAGAAATCTGTGAGACGACTATCAGCTGTGACAGGAATCAAACGGGAGAGCATTCGGAAAATAATCACGTTGGATCTGAGAATGAAGTCATTCAAAATTATGTGTTTGCAACAGCTTAGCGAACAAGACTACCAGCGTCGTTTGATGTTTTGTGAACGCATTGAAACAATAATTGAACAAAACCAGATAAGATTAAGTGACATAATATTCAGTGATGAATGCCACATCTATCTCAATGGGTTCATCAACAGACAGAATTACCGGTGTTGGTCACAAAACAAGCCAAATATACACTTGGAGAAACCTCTGCATTCACCAAAAGTTACTGTCTGGTGTGGTTTGAGTAGCAGCAAGGTTTATGGTCCTTACTTTTTGAGGACCCAGAGACAAGGAGACCGCTTTCAGTAACTTCAGAAAGATATGTAGAAATGCTGAACACTGTTTTTGAACAAGAAAACTGCAGTAACAAGTGGTTTCAGCAAGACGGAGCAACAGCCCACACAACTAGGCAATCACTGGAATGTTTAACAAGATTTTTTGAACAAAGATTCATTTCTCATCGCTCGCAGTTTCCCTGGCCCGCAAGATCTCCCGATCTATCACCTATGGACTTTTTTCTCTGGGGATTTGTCAAGACAAAGTATTCAGGCAAGAGCCATCCTCTATCGAAGAATTAAAGCAAGCGGTGGTAGAGAGTGTACAGTCCATTGAATGCAGCGTTTTGGAAAATGTAATAAATAACTTCCTTTCCCGTTGTGTGAAATGTAAGAATGTCCAGGGACGTCACTTTGAACACATGTAGAATAAATTAAAACTTTAAAATGTTCTCTTTCGAATGCTTTTTATTTCATTTGTGAAGCTGCAATAATGACTGAGTAATAAGCGATTAAAAATTTTTGTGGTCACACGGTATATATATATATATATATATATATATATATATATATATATATATATATATAATAGCGTGTCCCAAAAAATGTATACCCACTTTGTTCGATAATACCAGCTATGAGGATAATAAATATATTACTTTTATATTTTTTAATAAAGAATTTTCTCTGAATCTAAATATGTAATTATTTTTATTAAAAATTGAAAAACAAAAAGTTACAGATGTTTAAATAATTATTATTTTCGAGACTTCATGTGCGATATTTTCTAATATTTTTGTACGTATACGAGATAAGTTTGAAACCGACGGCACTGTGCAAAACTTACAAAAACAACGTTCTGGAAGACGTCGAACATCTTAGATAAAGTGTCATTTAACCATGGAATTTGTAAATTTTTTGAATTAACTAATAATTACAACATTTATGCTTCAATATCAACACTAAACATAAGTACCTATCTCAAAACAGTCGGTTAAAATATTAGAAAATATCGCACATGAAGTCTCGAAAATAATAATTATAATTTAAACATCTGTAACTTTTTTGTTCTTCAATTTTTAATAAAAATAATTACATATTTAGATTCAGGAGAAAATTCTTTATTAAAAAAATTAAAAAGTAATATATTTATTATCCTCATAGCTGGTATTATCGAACAAAGTGGGTATACATTTCTTTGGGACACGCTATATATATATATATATATAGGCTTCATTTCTGAAATACTATATTAGATGGCATTTTTTAATAGATATCGCGGTTCCTCCAGTACGATAACTGAATAATTTGTTGTCAAGAAGGGAAAGAAAATTTGCCATTTTTGTTTTGAAGGTTATGAAAAGTCGTCGGGTTTCTTTTGAAGCAGAATTTCCTCGTAAAGTTTTTTTTTCATTGTTTTTTTTTCATTTTTGCAATTTTAGAAATGTTTTTTTGTCAAGTATTTTCCACACACTTTTTATGACGTTATCGTTCACGGCTTCTTTGCAGTGAATAAATATAGCAGTGATTCCCAACTTAGGGGTAAATTACCCAACTAGGGTAATGACAACTATTTTGTTGGGTAGCTAGATTAGAAATGGATTTTGGGTAACTATTCAAAAAACGTTGGCAACCACTGAAATATAGTTTTAAGAAATTTTAGACCAAGATTTTTTCCGACGATTTTCATTTATTTGTGATTTAATATTATGTCAAGAGAGCCGTTAACTGGCGCATCGCGCTCAGGCCCACTAATACGGCCCCATTGCTGTAACTCCTGTATTATTATTATTATTATTATTACCAGCATCATCAGGATTCGAACCCCCGATCTCGGTGTTTTTACTTCGCTTAAAGAGGAACGGTGTTACTATGCTATCTGTGATATATATTATGTATATATATACAGGGCGTCCCAAAAAATGTATACACACTTTAACAGCTGATAGCTCAATTGATGTTTCTTTCTTTCCAAGTTAAACCCATTAGAATTAATAATGGCAGTCAGACTAAGCTTTGAACAAAGGAAATTCATTCTAAAATGCTACTGGAAGTGTGAAAACGCAGTTGAAGTGCAAAGACAGTTTAGGAGGGAGTTTCAAACAGATCCACCAACGCGACTTACCATCACTCGAATTAGAGATAAGTTTGAAGCCGATGGAACTGTTCAGAATGTCCACAAGAAGTGTTCCGGAAGACCACGGACATCGACAAGTCCCACAAAGCAAGAAAGAGTACTGGAAACGTATCACCAAAGTCCAAGAAAATCTGTGCGGCAAGCGAGTCGTGAGGTAGGAATTTCAGAATCGTCTGTCCAACGCATTTTGAAGCGCTGTCAATGGAAAAGTTACATTCCAAGATTAGTCCATGCTATTAATGAAGATGATGATGATCCGGACCGAAGAGTGGAGTATTGCGAGTGGTACTTGGCACGATGTGGATGTGGATTGGACGAAGGGGTTTCGTAGAATACCCTCCGCGTTCACCAGACCTCACACCACTAGACTTTTTTTTATGGGGATACTTAAAAGACAAAGTCTACGCTATAAAACCTGCAACAGTCGCTGAATTGAGAGCAGCCATTGAACGAGAATGCACACAAATACCAAACGAAATGTTTCGTGATGTTTGCGATTCCATTGCTTCGCGTTATCAGCAGTGCCTGGACCAGAACGGACGTCAGTTTGAAAACAGGCGTTGACAAAACAATTAAATAATGTCTGTAGATTCTATTACATTTTGAAAATGAAATGTATTTTAATAAACACTGCCTTTATAATTATTTAAAGTGTGTATACATTTTTTTGGGACGCCCTGTATATATATATACAAAGGTGGGCAGGACCGAGTTCCAAAAGGACCGAACTCCAGGAACTCGGTCCTTTTTAAGGACCGTGAGCGGGAAAGTCGGTCCTTTTCTCAATGAGGACCGAAATGAGGAGCGACGGTCCATTTTTAAGCCATTCCGGACCGTCTTTTTTAGTAATTTTAGTGTGTTTAGTGATTATTTGAAGTTCTAAAGAAGATGCTAGTCTTGAAATGCTAGTCTTCTTGAAGGGAAACTCAAGCATTTAACTTAATAACTTTTTTTCATCATTTATGTATTGTATTAATTATAATTTAATTTACGTTAATAAAATTAAAGATTTCCGGTGTCTTTAATTTCATTTTTCATTTTAATCAAATTTTTCACTTATATTATATATAAGGACCGAGGACCGAGTCGTTCCTAGGTCCTATCTTCAGAAAGGACCGTGACCGGTACCGTCGGTCCAGTTTGAGGCAAGGACCGGGACCGTCGGTCCAGTTTGAGGCAAGGACCGGGACCGTCGGTCCTTTTTGAGGCCCGGGTGCCCACCTTTGTATATATATAATGCAAACCAACAGGGAAAAAGAAAAATGATTCCAAGGCCTTTCGTGTATTCATAAGTATACCTCGTCAGGGAATGACGAAAGGCCTTGGAATAATTTTTCTTTTTCCCTGTGGGTTTGCATCATTCATTCATTTCATGTGTTTAATTGTGAAATTCATCCCATATAATATATATATATATATATATATATAATAACATTCAATATGTGAAATTAGTCATTTCACGTAATGCTTAAAAGTTCCAAGTATTTCGAGTAATGCCTGCCTAGGTTAGGCGAAATGCCTGCGAGTGACAGACTTAGGTGAAATGACTGGTTTTACACACTGACTGCAACAGACATTTTATATATATATATATATATATATACACACTGAAAAAATTAAGATTGACGTTTTGTTCTTATTGACCGTAACACTTCACTTTACTCGGAAAAGATCATCATATATATATATATATATATATATATATATAGTGATTGCAACGGAATGTTGGTCTACACTTCGCTTCGTTTCAATTTTGCGTGTCAAAATATTCAACGTGTGATGTTGAATTCTCTCCCAAACGTCGTTCAGGCATATATATTTTACATTTTAACATGTATAATTTTTAATGTACAGTAAATTAAGAAAGTCTTGCGAAAGCGCCGTGTTTGTTGCCGATAAATATTGGTGAGAAGCGTGGAATTCCTGCAGTAGTAATTACTCGAGCTCTTTGTTCTGTAGATTCTGAAGGTGTGTTCTTATGGTACCACGTGAAAGTAATGTATTTAAAATACTATTTTTATATTTTAAGTTTTTTATAGCACTGTCAATATTTAAAAATATATATTTACTAACCTTGCGCGTGTAACCCCCCCACCCCATGTTTGTAAATTCTGTTCTGGTGCCTTATGGTGACGTATACCGCCTAACTTTAAACAGACTTTGATAAAAAATATAATTATATATTTTTAATCGCATTTATTTCCTGTAGGATATGAAGGAAGTGCGGATGTGACTATGTTTCTTAAAGGCTATGAAGCCTCTTGGTAGAAGCTTGAGGGACTGACTAAATTCATCTGTATTTTTTGTAAATAGGCCTCAATTTGTGCTAGGCCATATTTTTGACGAATTTGAAATTTGCTATATTAATAATTATTAGCCAGAAGAGGGTTAGGAACTGGCACAGCGCTCAGGCTAACTAATGCAGGACATTGTTCTAACTCCTGTAGTACTGTTACCAGCATCATCGGAATTCGAACCCCCGACTTCAGTGTCTTCGTTTATAGGGAAACTGTGTTACCGACTAAATTACGTACGCAGGTGTTTCGTACTTTGTAATAGGTCTGTTATAGATCGTATTAACCAAATTTTCACTTAATTTATATGTTTTCACTAGTGGGCCTACTAAATAAGGATACGTCGCGGTTAATGTAATACGCTTCCGTCAATCAGGGACATTGGGGACCGTCCTCCGCGCCCAGACGATGTAGCGACCCGTGGTTTGAATCCCACGTAAAGCTATAGGTCTCCTCCGTCTAAGAACTTAACTGTTGCGAAGGAGGTTAAACGACCCCACTAGCAGTACCGAGTAGGTTAGGAATATTGGGCGCGAAGGAAGCCTAAGGTACTTACTTCATCAGGCATAGTCTTCGCATAGACTTAACTGGAATTTTCGTAGCCTAAGAGAACAAATCTGCCGGACTAAACTATCATTTGAATTAGGCTAACTACAACTTCATATTTACCGTAAGGAAGAAGTCAATAACATTACACATCCTGAAATAAGGCGTCTAGTTTAAACCGCAAACTACTATATTTTGTTTAGCCGACCCAAACAAAGTCGGTTAAAAACCAGGACTGACTACCTATCAACCTCTCTGTTAGTTTTTACGGCAGCCCCACATAAACTTCTCCTAAGTAAAGTTTATTAAATAGTTCCCCTATAATCATCATATATCATTTAGTTTTTGCATTCTTTGAAAGATTATGCAACCATGCAAATTATTTTAAAAATGGAATATGACATTTTTTTTTTCCCTCCAATTTAAGCTCTTTTAGCGAACATTCTTGGATTTAATTTTTTCTGCCGTCAGCGTTGGTGGTCAAAAGTGAAGTCTTAATAATGTTGAAATTGTTAACATTTTTTCGAAAATTGAAGGTGCCGTTTAGGTGTGTGTGTGTGTGTGTGTGGTGTGTGTGTGAACACATTTTTTTAACGCAGAAATTTGTTCTAATTCGTTTTTATATTTGATGAATACTTTTTAATCCAGGAATTTGTTGTTGTCGGTGTGCTAAAGAGTAAAATAGACCCTTGGTTTTTCTTTAAATCGAATAACTTTTACTAATAAATAAATACAATTTTTAACGTAAATAATTGTAAGATTGGACTAGGCTATTTATTTTATTTAATTTGGACCTTAAGCTTTAGGCTTTACTGGGCTCTTAATTAAAAATAAAATTATTATTATTAATTAATTAATTAATTAATAATATATAAATGATGCATAAGAATTATTAATTGCAGTATATATTAACCGTAAGTTATTATTATAGATATGAAACAAATACAGTCATTATTGAAGGTATGATACCAATAATACAAAGAAATCAATACTAGGCATGAGAGATGAACAATTACGAGTAATGTACATTTAATCCTAGGTTTTTATTTGTATTCCATTATTAATCGGGATTTCAACTTGGTTTTAAACGAATTTACATTCACAATATTTTTTATATCAAGATTTAAACCATTCCATAATTTCAAGCCAATGAAAATGGGTAGTTTTTGAGATGAAGACAATCTAAATTGAGGGATATCATGCTTTGATCTATTTCTGGTCTGATATGAGTGGATTTCTTGATCAAGTTACAAAATACTTATTTACCCATTGTAAGTTAATGATTTTGTTCTTACACTCGAAAATAAAAATAAAATGTGCCAGTTTGAGTACATCTTTGAGCTTCAGTAGTTTTAACTCTTTAAATAATGCACTAGAATGATCATAGAAATTAGCATCAGATAATACTATTATTGCTCACTTTTGGATGAAAAAGATACTGTTTAAAGCGTTGTTAGCGAATTTCCCCATACAATGATGCAGTACGTTATATAAGGAAGAACGAGAGTATGATAGAGAGTTAATAAAACCTGTTTAGGGACTACATTTCTAAGTTTAAACATTATAGCAACGTTCCTTGAAATCTTTTTATAATATAATTTACATGATCTACTCCATTGCAAATTCTTGTGTAGCATTACACTAAGAAATTTTGTTACAGTACACTCCTTTACACCGATTTCACCAACATTTAGTTCATCAAGATACTTATTTCGTTTATTGGTATCAAAACATTAAAATTTTTGGATCCCGGTCCGTTCATATATACTTCTAGGCCTATATACAGTATATTCAATACAAATGTCGACAAATAGCATTACAATAAATATAATGTTTAGAGAAGGCTGAAAATTCAAGATTAAATACCATAGTCCACTCCCTTCAGTTTTGGTTAGGTGGTACTAACTTTCTTCCTTGGTGGTGGTACTTAGGAAAGCATGGTAGCCAAAAATGATACAGTGCTCTAAAAAGGTTCGGAACTCCTGGTATAAATTTTGTATAGGTCTAGTATATAGAAGCCTATAGACTATGAGGACTGTATAGCCTAGCCCAGTGGTTCCCAACCTGGGGTCCCCGGACCCCTGGGGTCCGTGAGCTTTCAATATTTCGAGAGGCTCCAATGGAAATCATACATTTACCCACGATAAGGGCGCTCAGACTAAAATTTCAAGTTTCCTTGCTCTTGGCTGGAATTATTAATACTTTTTTAATATGCTGTATTTTAATTGCATACTCTCTTATATGTCCTTTATTTGATAGTGAAAAATGAGAAAACGAGTTAATTATTAGTTAATAAAAACAGTTTGTTTGGTAGACGGAATCTTTCAAAAACATGGGGTCCGTGGGAAAAAAATAAAAATGAAAGGGGTCCTTTGTGGTGAAAAGGTTGGGAACCACTGGCCTAGCCTAACCCACATGAAAGTGGTAGGCTAAAGTATTTTCTGTATGGAATCCTTCGGTTTTTTATGCGTAAATATCGAAACCCCATTTTTTTAATATATATATATATATATATATAAATTAAAGAGATGCCTCAGCGTATCTGTTCAATCATCAAAATATTGACCTTTTATTCAAAGTCTGTAACGATGTGGTCAAAATTTATGAGGTTTCATTCAAAATCATTATCTCGTGGCCTTAAAATAAATGTTAACCTCTCATTGATGTTAAAATATACGTTCATAATAGTCAGTATGAATCTATTGTGAGGATGGAAATGTTAAAGTGTTTAGGCCTATATGTAAATAGTGCGTCAATACAGCGATAACGTGTGTTTTGAAGTAATAAAATGTGGTGACTATAAAACAGAATTCAAAATAGAATTTCCACATTTAATTAGAGAAAGAATTTTTGTCGTTCGTATGCTTCATAAAATTTCACGAGATAAATGGGCCCTAGAAATATAGCTACCTTTAATTCATAGCCCCATGAGTTAGGCTAAGCTAGGCAATGCTATGTTTACTGTTTGTTCTTAATGTTCTTAATAATATACTTGTTTTTTACAGATTATTGAAAACAGATGACAGAGGATGTGGTTTCTTTACATAAAATTTAATAATAATGTCAAAACAACCGTGTACTGTTGTCATTTGTAATGATAAATACTGCCCGAGTCCATTATGAAGATACTAAACTTCATTGGCTTATTAACCACCATTTCTTTTTTTCCATTAATTTATTCAACTGAACTCAATCATGAATCCACGGTTTACTCATCCTCATCAGTATCTGGAAATGGTTATGAAGCCGAAAACAACATCACAAATATAATAGAAAGTAATAACGTGGGATTAAATGTAACGGAAACTCCAGCCGCCACGTGTGAAGTGGCTAGAATTAAGTGTGCTCTCAGGCAAGGGTGTGGAACAGCACTGCAGGTCAGTATTAAAGCAGTGTTTTGAGACCTAACTCCAAAATTGACTTGACAATTTTGTTATAAATATTCGCTCTAAAGGTCTAACTCCAAAACAGATGTGTTTTAACATTCCCAAATTTTCAAATGCCAAAATTTTTATCTGATTTTTAAAGGCTAATGAAATTTACAATTTCAAAAACTAATTTCTTTTTAACGTACTAATCAACATTTGCAGTAATGGCGTCCATCTTTAAATTACTTTCGGGAGATTATTGCAAGATTGTGTAAACAAAATTTAAAAAAATATATAATGCTTCGTAAAATGAGTGTTTTGTCTTGTATTAAAGAAGTATTTGCTGAATAAAAATGTATATTTTGCCTTTAGAGTTACGTGCTAGATGGCGGACCTTCTCAACGGGAGGATACAATATTGTGACGAATTCTGCAAAGCTTCCTTGATCGCTCTCACATCGACTGAGGAGGGAGAGAAAACTTGATGACTGTAAGAAACTGTAAAGATTTCTTTTACAGCACAACGTGGGTGTTACGTAATAGTTACTGTATAATAAATAACAGTAAATATATTTTGTTTAAAGAAACTCTAAGAATTTAGTTTGTCAGAATCGTAAAAGGAATATTTTTTGTGGAAAATATATTTTTAGCTTAATTTTTCGAAATTAAATTTTTTTTTTAAATTATTTACGTTTGAAATTTTTCTTATTTTTAGAAATTACTTTTTTCTAATGAAAGATAACACCATTTCCGTATAAGCAAAGTGAAGACATTGAGTTCGGGGGTTCGAATCCCAGTGATGCTGGTAATAATAATCTGGGAATTAGCTCAATGGGTCGCATAAGTTGGCCTGAACGCTGTTCCCACTTTCTTATCCCTCGAATGATTAATTATTATTTTTAAAATTGTTTACAGGGTAAAAGTATTTTAATTCGTTGCCCCTTCCCTTCTATTAGGTGCTCCTTCTGAAGCTTCTGAACCTTGAGTTGGGAAAGCGCAGTGCTTATAATATCGCTTGTATTTCCGGTGAAATAAAATATAGTATAGTACATGGATTCCCAAAGGATAGTTATACTGTAGGAGAACCTAACCCAGCTCCAGTTGACAGGAAACTAATTTAGTGGTCGACCTATCCAGTACTATATACACTGTAGGAGGCAAATCATGGGTGTAGACTGTAGAGCGTCGTATGAGAGCTTCAATTACTTTCTCATAACACAGTATTTTTGACCCTTCGTTTGCAGTGCCTCTGCACCGATGACTTCTGCAGAGAAGCGAAGAGTCAGTTGGAGGTGTGCAGGGAGGAGGTACTACTGGCAAATGCTCGAAACGCAGTCGTTTCGTGCAGTGTGGCGCACCTTATCTGTTCCGCTGATACTTCGTGCTCGACGGCACTCTACTATTATGACAAGTTCTGTAGACGAATGTTCAACGGTAGAGGGTAAGGAATTAAGCCAGAATAAGGTGTTATTCATATTTCTAAAAGTTTAAGTCCTTCAATTTCTACTTTGCTTTTATTAATTAATGAATGAAATATTTAGGTGGCGATCGTTGATAAAGGAAATAACTAGAAAACTGTCAGGACGGATGAACCGACCTAATTTAAGTACAAGTCACAAGTGTAAATCAAAAATATAAAAAAATTAGCGTGTTGATACCAATGTTCTGATAAACTTCATTTATCAACCTCCCATACAACTAAAAATTCCTCTACATAGGGTAAAGTTGCCAATGGTCGCACATTGGTCCTAATATCGGCCATTTGACTAAAAAGAAAAACTCACAAAATACTGTTACAGTGAGGAAAATAAAATGAATGTGAAAAATTGCTTCTAGTACCGCTTCATTACTAGAAATAAGTGTTTCACATTTATTTGATGCAAAATTAATTTAAAATAAAATACAAAATACAAAGCCAGTTAAAATTAAAGCAAACATAGATGATTACAAGACATTTCAACTGTAAGTTCAAAATGCACTCTCACAAACCAAGTCCACCACCATGATGAAACCAAAAAAAAAAAAGGGGGCCATATAATAGCGAAATACACGTCATTCTCAAACTTAGTAAACAACTGAGCATAATCTCTACATAACAATAACACTTTCATTAAATGTAAAAATTAAAATAGTATATTTTAAAATTTATAATCTTACTTTGGCCACCAATGGCGAGGAGAGAGAGATAGAGAGAGAGAGAGAGAAAGAAAAAAGTCTCAAAATCTATCTCTGAGCTCATAAAAAATGTTGAAAGGCAAAAAATGTCTTACATTCTATTTTTAAAAGTAATTTGCACAATACACTTTTGCACTGCACAATCGTGCTGTTAAAACAAAAACTAGGATTGTAGATGACACATTTAATACGCTTTACTCGAGAAACGTTTACGATAACGATGTGAAACCCAACAGACAGTTTGCTTCAAACTTTGGTCGGTTCGCAGAGATGTTATAAAGGAAACGGGATTGATAACTGCAGTATGAATTTCCGTACTTGAAGCAATAAATAATAATGATGATAATAATAATTTCGAGTGTAACGTTCCTTCATGTAAGTCTTTGTCTTCGTCAGATGCAGTTTCCGGTGCAACAACAGCATTTCTATTCTGGAGCGGCAGCAGAAAGCCGAAAAGCTGTCGACGTGTCTCTGCGACGGAACCGAACCCTTCGCGTGCGAGAAGATAAAAACCAACATGGCTACTCTCTGCTTCAACCAAAAAGATGAGAAGAACGTCCAAAAGCAAGAGGAAAACACCAACCAAATCGACCACCCTCAACCACCTTCCAAGGACAACTCAACCAGCAATTACACTGTGTCTTACGCATCTGAGTTGGGTTGTGGTCGGTCTACCATCTCGATTTGGGTGGTGATGGGTGCGATTTGGTCTGGTTGGGGAATGGGCTCCTCTGACTTAGTCTGGTTGCGATTCTTGGTCGGACTGACGTCATCCGTGGTTGTGAGGTGGTTATGAGGCATACTTAGGAAACCGTTTTATAGAAAAATTGATACTCTTGTGTCAAATCGCACAGTGATATATTAAGGCCTAAAGTGTCACGAAAACTTACTCAACTTTTCTCACCTAACTTTCTGAAACCAACAAAGTCACTGATCGAATATCGCACCAACCTAACCAAATCTTAATCTAACCTCCAAAATATTTAATATTTTGCAATATTCCATCATTAGATTAACTCTCACATTTAGGCGTAATTTCATAAGGGCTTTTTTTCAGATTTTGAAAATGTGAAAATGGCAGTAAATGTTGCTTGAATTTTAATAATAATAATCAAAAAACAAACCTTCCATTGGCAATTTATGATTTTTTTATCATTATTATTTTTTATCAGTGGTGATAACAAATGCTCAGGGCGCGATATATACACACAGTGTTGTGACAGTTACTAGTTACTGCCTCAAATATGTAACTAGTTGCTTCAAAGGTTACTCGCGACAATTTTTCCTGCATTTAGCAAGCATCTGATCCTGGTAAAAGTACTTTTTCCCGAGAAGTGATACTTGCCACTTGAGACAGTTCATTTATTTCAAATTAATTATGATTTAATGAATAAAAAACCAGATTTTATCCTATTATCATTAGATATAGGTTGCCAATAAGCTTGCACTGTGCATACGTACATCGAGCAAGGTTTGTGATGAAAGTAGCTACTAAATTTTTGCCCTTACAGAAAAATAGTAACTAGGAAAAGTAACATATTTTGGATTTTCCGTTTTGTAACTACAGTAGTTAGTTACAATAACGGCCGGAAAATGTAACTACTGTTACCGTTACTCAAAAAAGTAACGATTACTGAGTAACTAGTAACGTTTCACCATATATATATATATATATATATATTATATATATATATATATATATATATATATAAATAATTCCTTTGATTTTAATGAGGGCAATAAATTGTATGGAAATTGAACGAACAAAGAAGTCCTTTCATACCTTGGAGTAAACCATATGCTGCCTCCACAGCATGTCTGTCTATCTACTGTCTATCTACTGTCTATTTATGTATCTATTTCAATACGGTAAATAAATAAAATTACATTCATTTAAACTCAGAGAGGAGAGAGTGCGTCTGATCTTTCAATTTTGGGGAGGTCAGGTTTTTTTGAAGGCGGAGTGAAGAGGGTATTTGGGCATTTTTGTTTCGTGTCAGTTCCTCTTCCTCTCATTCTTTTAATGTTTAGAATCGTTTTTGATGAACGTTACGGGAAATCGTACGTTTCTAAACCCCTTCAGAGAATTTACTGCGGAAAGTGTTGTCATGCGCCAAAGTACTCGGAATAGCTCTTTCTATTAAAGTGATACACACCCACTTTAATACAATTATTCCTCATTATTAATTATTATTAATATATATATATATAATTTTTTATTTTTCCCCCCCAAACCCAGTAATAATATAACCTTCGAAATGGGGGTGTAGGGAACCATTTTACCCCACCCATTTAATTTCCCAGTTAGAAATAACTCCGCCCTATTTCTTCCCCCCCCCCCCCTTCTCCAAATCACCCCACTCCCACTCCCTCCATGTTAACCCCCCCAAACACATTTTTGGTTATTAAGATGTTGTGCTCGAATTGAAGGTGCGGAAAAGGAAGATATTTTTGCTGTCAATAGCATTTAGTCAACAGCTACGCGACATCTTTATTCGGAATGAACTTAGTTTATAATGATGATGATGATGATGACGATGATAATAATAATAATAATTTACTTTTATTTCATCTCTTATTTATAACAAACAAAAAATAGAAATTTAATTGAACACACACACACATATGTGTGTATGTATATATGTATGTATATTTTGCAGCGTGTGAAACCTTTTATTATTTACTAAATATTACTTATAGTGAGTGAAAAGCTTTGTGCTTCACCATAGTGACGGGTATAATATGGGTATATGGGTATATAATGACCCATACTGAAGTTTGGATTAACTTCGGAATAATAAATAAAGTGCGATTTTTGACGTAAAAACAGTATACAAGTGCCAATAAGGTGCCATGGAAATTTCAACAGTGCCTAAGTCATCAACAGAGTATACTCAAGATCCTTAAAACATGCCATATATATATATATATATATATTATATACGCGATCTTGGGATCAGTGCGGACTGGTCCAGAATACAGATCTGTTTATTTCACACAGTTAAGTCACAAACTGTACGGGAAACGTGTTATTCGGGCGTTATTCTTGTCACATGTTAAAACAAGCAAATAACTTGGCTAAAATACACTCAAACTACTTGCAAACATTATAAAATAATGGTCTGAACCTCTGTCTGGACCCTTTCAGTTGCACCATATATATATATATATATATATATAGTAGTCAGGAAATTCATGCGCTGTGACAAACTCGAAAGGAATTTTTATTTATAAAATAATATATATATATGTACAGGGTGTCCCATAAGTCCGGTCTCATAGGAAAATTTATTTTAAATTAAATTTACCAAAGTAATAATAAATTAGAATTAAAACAAATGTTCAAATTGATGTCTTGTTTTGGGAACTTTTTATTTTTGTCGCAAGTAGAATAACAGGCAATGGCTAATATGCAAGTGAGGTACACTCCTGAGGAAATTTTGTAAATTTAATTTAAAATAAATTTTGTCTGTGAGACCGAACTTATGGGACACCCTGTATATACCGTATGTGAAGTGTGAATAATTTAATCAGTGTAAAAATTATATGCTCAGTTACTCGTTCAATTCTTAATAGACTGCAGTAATTTTTGTACTTAAAAACCATTTCGTACATTTTTACCTCAACGTAGAAGTACAAAAATAAAATGGTGTGGATGTAATTTTAGTGGTACTCTATTAATAAATGTCTGACGTAGGAGAGAGTGTGTTTTATTTAAATTCTTTATATTTAATCACAATTTTATACTTTTTCGGTTTCAAACGCGATGCTCAGAATTCACGTTTAGCAAAATCGCTTTTCATTTATGGATTTTGATGGAGGAGAGGGTTGCTGTTTACTCTTAATTTGTCTTCGTAATCTGGCAAGCATGCTCACCGGAAATCTAACTTGGGAATTTATGACTGTCAAGCGCGTTTTAAGTATAAATACTAGGGGCTGACATTACCATCCAAACAACAGTGGAAAATAGGAAAGGCAGAATGTGTCGTGTTCCCAAATTAAGGGCCCGACAGGGGACACTTTCAACACTGAGGGAAAATAACTTGGTTGTCAGGGGGCCAAGATTTTTTTAACTAGCTTCCAAAGGACCCCGTCACGGGGGTCAAAGTTGAAGTCTTCAAGAGAAGACTAGATGTCTGGCTCAGGACGGTATCAGATGAGCCGGGTGTACCTGGCTATGTGCGATGGAGAGCGCAGGAGAACAACTCGCTCCTCCTCCAAGCCAGGCCTAGAGGCGGGACCAACAGCTTAACTTTCCTGTGAAGAGAAACCAACGCATCAACTGGTACGAGGTGTATATATACAGGGTGATTACGAAAGAAGTATACAATTTAAAAAATTTATTGCGATCAAACTATATCGGATACAAAAATAATAATATCAATGGAAAGAGTAACTGGTAAAGTTTTCTTTAGTTTCTAGCTGTTCAATAGGATTTTTGTGGGTAACCCTGGCAATGTCCAAACAATATTCAGACTCTTCCCACACTTTCCGTAAGATAACTCGGTCAATGAATGCTATGGCTTCATGAATCCAATATTTTTTTCCGGTTGTTTTTCCGGTTATCCACACAAAAGTCGTATTTTTCAACAGCTATAAACTAAAAAAGCTTTGCAATTTAGTATTCATTGACATTATTATTAGTTTTGTATCAGAAATAGTTTGATCACAATATATTTTTGAAATTGTATACTACTTTTGTAATCACCCTGTATATAGTCAGGAATACGAGTTAGATTGATTTTGTTTTGGAAACTGGAATAATATTGAATTGGCATAAATATTGGTAATTTTTAATTACGCTTTTTATAATTTTAATATATTTTCAAACAAAAAAATAACAAAAATTTGTGTTGAAAAAAGTTGGTTTCCAATAAAATAAAATAAAAAAGGATTCCCAATAAAAGATAAATAAAAATAAGGATTCCCTCCCCCAATCACTTCAAAAAAATTCCCAACAGACATGTCATGGAAAGTAGGTTTGGACTTCATACAATTTTTTGTTAAGCTTTCGTCATGGGATTTTGGAACCCCATAAACATTAACCAATACCTTGTTAACTGTTAACCAATCCAACCAGTCCATCACTAGCCATGATGATTTTCCGGCAACCAACTTAAAAATGCTTCAGTTGCTTTGAACCACTCGGATTGGTTCGCTAATAGTTAACCAACATTTGTCTTTGTAGTTGATGTAACCAATTAGGTTTCTGTTTTTACGGCACTTCATCAAATAAACGCATTGGTAATTTTTTTCTATGAGGTTGTTAAACCACCTCCGTAGCATCTAAGGTCTCGTATATGACGAAGGGGACCTACAGATTTACGTCGGATCCGAACCAAGAGTCGCTACGTAATCTAGATTCTAGACGAAGAGGACGGTCTCCTATCCAACTACTCTTCAAACTCGATGTCGCTTAATTTTGCTGATCGATGGGAAGCGGTGCAACATAGCCACGACGTACACGATGTAGCTCGGATTGGTAAGTAATGCACTTGGACTGATAGTAAAAATTGTGATATTGGTTTTAATCAGTGGTGGGCACCGTCAACCAAAAAGTTAACTTCGATAACGATAATCCGTTAACCCCAATTTTTAACTCCGATAACGATAATCCGATAATTTTACTACAAAGTTAACGGAAATTAACGATAATCCGTTAACGATAAGTATTTCTTTACTAACATTTAAAAAAATCAAGGAAAAAAGCTTTAAAACCCATAGAAAATGTTTATTTATGCAAAATCCAACAATAAATAGGTATTTAACTGTATTTTTATCAAGTTTTGCAACTTTTTTGCTTAATAAGTTTATTTTTTATTTTTAATAAAAAATGTACTGATTACATGTTTTGAAACCCTTGTAACCACTAACCATTAACTAAATTTTAATTTACCAGAGAATTATTATGGCGGGAACTGAAAGGTAAAATTAAATTTTAGGCACATTTATTAAAGACTATGACACAATGTGCTGGTTGCCCTTCAGAAAGACCAACTTCTCAAAGTTAGGCCCAACTGCCAGTCTTGACCTCTTGGGCCTCCCCAACCTGCCCTTGCGAGATCTGGAAGCAGACTGAAGTTATGGCGGTTTGAATTCATTCGCGGAGCG